>JXCR01003308.1:0-11541 GCA_002079205.1 Phalaenopsis hybrid cultivar
ATTTTCATAATTTTATTGAAGAGTTTATTAAAAAATCTCACCCACTTTTATTAAATATCATAATCTATGAATTTTTTTTAAATATTTATATTTCAATACACTAAATTTGAACTAAATTTTTATTTCTCTTATCTTTCTGCATATCTAGTTTATATATATATATATATATATATATATATATATATATATATATATATATGTATAGATTGCGCCAAAATTAAAATTTCATTGATGAGAAGAAGATATAAAGGTTTTAGTGAGCGGGTGCTACAAGACTCAAAAATACAACACAAAAAAATACAAGTATACCCCAAAACAGCTGGTCAATTTCTTCAAAAGGATAAAATGCTTCTCGAGAGAGCTTAATCGTGATAAGTGGGCTTTCCTCTCTCCTTGGTTCTAGAGAGGGAGTCTAACACTAAACTATGATAAGGGCTTCCACCCGAAACAATTAAAGAATCCTCCTCTAAATTTCTAAGTTCATTCAATCATTTTTTCTTCTTCCTGATTTTGTAATCAATCACTATCCAAGGGTTGTCCCAACTTATCACTGAGGGGATCATCAATGGGGGTAATTTCCATGTGTTGCTCACCTTGAACTTGGCAACCCCCCAAGATTTGATGGCCCTCAATAACATATGCAGCATCATCTGACACTAAATGAAGAGCATCCTCATTTTCGGCATCATGAGTGAGAGAGGATTATATTTCTTTTTTCTTCCTCCTTGTTTAGTTTTTGTATAATATTTCACTAAATTTAGTATCTAATCTATTTTAAAGATTAATAAAACCATAATTTTTTGCACTATAAATTGCTCTATTATACTCCTTATGGGCCTCCTTTTATTTTTCTCAATTCTTCAAGCTTTTACATCTGAACCAATTTTTATAACAATTTTTTTTAAGTTTTATATTTTCTTGCATATTATTATTCCATCACCAATTATTTCTATTTATAAGAATTTTTTCTTCTGATTCTTCAAAAACATCTTTTACAGGTTGTTTTATAGTACTCGTTTTTTTATTCCACATTGTACTAACTTCTTCAGGAACATCTCAAATTTTAATATTTTGATGTTTACTTCTAAAAATATTTTTATTTGTATGTTTTAAGTGCCCAAATATAATTTTGTAACAATGTTTTGTTGTATAATCTTTCATTTTTTCTTCTTATTATTCAAAACTAATAATTGATGTTATATACTTAGAGCTTCACTTGGAATGACCTTATAATTTCTACAATTTTAACGATCTAATTTTCTCAAGAGAATATAATTAAGTTGTATTTTATTAGATCTATTGTATTATTAGATTTTATAAGTGATAATATGCTCTTCTCTTTTTTAAATAAAGTATAAGCAAAAACAAAATTATAAGTTTAAACAAAATCCAATATGTCTCGACTTTCTTCATTAGTCACTCTAAAATCATAACAACCATGAATTCTTCTAAAATCTTCTGTTTCTACCACCATGTCTGTTTAAATCTCCTATAAAATTCTTTCTCCAAGATGTATTTTTGGATCAATTCTTCTAGGTCATTCCAATTTTTTTTGAACATATATCTATACCTATTTGGGAAGCTTACATACTTATAACATTAAAAATCTTCATATCAAAAATGGTTTGTAAAACTATAATTATATCGATGTGTTTATTAATTTTTATATTGTTATGCTCTAAACTATTATATGTAATTACAACTACAATATCTCTATTATAACTCTTACCTAAATACTAAAATTTAAATTAAATTTTAGGACTTGTTCGGGTTCAATTTTGTTTTTGTTTTTGTTTTTGTTTTTAAAAAATATTTTTGTTTGATGTGTTTTTAACATTTTTTCTTTTGTTTCTAAAAATATATTAACATGTTTTTCAAAACTCTCAAAACAGCATTTGTGTTTTGCATGTGTTTTAAAAAATAACAATGTCTTAATCAGACATATTAAATATTTTTGTCTCAAATAAATAAATAAATAATAAAAATAAAAAATAAAAAATAAAAAATAAAATTAAAAGTAATCTCAAACGCCCTTGGGATAAAACTAAGGAAATTAATAGCTTACAGGTTTGTTGTTGCTGTTGTTGTAGTATTCAAGAAACAAAATGAGTTGGACAAAAAACTATGGAAATTAATAGCTTAGAGGCGTTTGAGATTACTTTTATTTTGGTTTACTATTTTTAATTATTACTATTTATTTATTTTTTTGTTTGAAACAAAATATGTTTGATTAAGACATGATTATTTTTGAATGCATAAGATATTTATTTTCATATAATCATATTATCTACTAATTCATTTAATTTACCTATGAGAATACCTATATGCCAAATTCCTATTCTAATCTTAGTTTCATAGATTAACTTCTTTGCTGACATTTGTCCATAATGTGGAAATTCTTGCTTATTTAATATTACACTTTGATACCAGCGCAGCGGCCCTTACAAATTTTTTATTGTATTCAGGCCATATAGTGCTTCCCTTCCAGGTGACGCCCCTAGCATTGACATAATGATTTGAAGGATTTATGTCATAGCTTTTCAACAAAATTTTATGCTGGTTGTCGACTATCTAATGTAACCCTTCATTTTTCGCATCCAGGACTTGAGACCTGACAATGACAATGTTGATGTTTAAGAATTCTATTTGCTATTTGTTAGAATCAGTTTTACAAACCTAGCTAAGTTGTAGGTTGTTGTTGTTTCTGATTACCTATATATTACATTCTTCATCATTATTTATCTGCTACTTTTTCCAATTGATCTGCTGAAACTTTTTGAATTTGGTTTCTTTGGTTTTTACAATAATTTTAATTTTGATGAACTATTTTTTTTAGCTCTCTGGTATCGTGAAACTTGCTCTTGAGTGGCTTTGACAGAGAAGTAAACATTGCCAAAAACTTGCCTATTGTATATTCCTTTTGGTGATAAGAACTTGTAGGGATGAGGTCTGCGGGCATTCTCTAAACTATATAATGTAATTGAATTTGATTGAGATGCTGTCATAGAATTACCTGACGTAATTACTTAGTATTATTTTGCTATTTCTGCTTTTGTTTTCCTATTGATTATGTTTAATGTGATCGGATCATTTAATAGGACAAAGCTGGCTCATGGTTTGTTGTCTGGAAAATATTCGATACCAACTCTAGAGGTATTTAAAATATGTTTTTTGGTTGCCTTAAGGATTCACAGTTACTGCAGGAAGATGATATATTTTGTCTTGCAGGTAGAGGACTCGAGAAATTGCAAAAGTGCCAGTTCAAGCGTTGTAAGTGGTCATGTTGCATTTGACCTTTTGCTTGATTTGAAACTGAAGTAACGAAAGGCCTAATACCAAGATAAAAATTCTTTAAGTTGTTATGTCTTGCTTTGCCTGTGACGTAGCTTGTTTTTCTCTGTAAAGATTTTTTATAACCCTAAAATGCCATTTATGATTTTAATTTACTAAAGTTTTCGTATAAAAGCACTAGAAAGTCTTTTTTTCCCTTGTTTTCTTTAAACACTGTTAGCGTCCTTTGGATGAGACTTTAGTGGTTGCTACTTTTCTGAATGTTGGATTTTATTATTTCAGATTTGCAACTGACAGAGAACTTTTTCTTCAAGTAGAAACATGTTCTAATGTTGATTCTTCCGGTGCTGGGTTCAAAATACCCGGAGGTTTGTGGGCTCCAAAAATTTATTCACCGGAGAACTCGTTGAGAGAACCTTGTATTTATTCCGGGTCAAATTTTTATGATAGCATCTCAATAATGAGAGAGCATTTTTAAAGGCTAGTCATTAAACAATGAATATTTGATTTGTGATAACAATGTAATCAACTTTTAGATTATATTATTTATCACTTTGAGCTTGAAACATATGGTGGGAAATGATAACAAACCCAATCAAAATCCCAAGGTTTTGTCGTCTTGGTTTGTCGTGTTCCTTGATTTACTTAGTCAAAGATGTAGTCAACCCGACCCGACGAAATGATTCTCTTTAGTAGTCATAAGTTGTCATCTAGAAGACCCTTGTAGATATTGGATGCATATTTGTCTAAAGGGAAAAAGCTAACTCAGCCTTAGCTGATAGAAGATTTTGTGACCATCAAATATTTATTTATGATTCACAACTAAAAAAGTAGAAAATTGTTGAGAAACATACGTGCTACGGTCGTAGCCATAATTTAATGATGTCATTTGTGAACAAATCATCCATTCAGAGGGCTTTGGTCATAATTGCTATTTTTTGGGAATGGTAAAGCCAAACTAAGCATATAGAGATCTCGGGCCAAGCTTTTACTAGCGCAAGATTATTTTCAGTGTGAGTGTGATGATACGCTCGTTATGACATTAATTCTTCTAAGCTGAAGTCAATAAAAAATGTAACATTCAATAAACTATGCATATGTGCTTCAACAAAATTTTCACAAAAAACATTGCACTTTTATTTAATTTGCTGGGGACTCATTTCACCTTTCTGTCTGGTAGGAAGTCCTGATACTCACAAAAAATTTCACAGTTTGAAGCCACTCGATGAGCTAGTCGGTTCCAAGTGACCGTCTATATATGTCAAATTCACATTTACTTCAAAACCTCATCTTCTCATATATTTCTGGTAAGTCTTCTCAAATATTTGAAGTCAAATATTCGGAGTAAAGGTTCTTCATCTCTGAAATCTCTAACAGGCACTTCATCTCTCCAGCTCCTCTAATATCGTGTCCCAAAGCGTTGTGGCTTGTCTTCCTTTCTACTGGATTCATCCCTACTAAAGGGATTCAAGTGTTTCTTTCTCTCTTCTATTCGGATCTCGTTGCCACGCTCATAGGTATCTCTCCATAGGTCATTTTCTCAATTTCATCGAGCCTCTTAAGCACTCAGTGGAGTTGCCGCTACATCTCTTCCACGATGAACTTCTGGTCAAGTTGTTACAATTTTCACTTTGGCGATATGATTCGATTTTGGGTGTGGTAGGTGAAAGAATGTGCGTAGGGGTGGTGCAGGGTGAGAAAGAATAATTTTGGGTGGAGATAGGAATTGGTATAGGTGGATGTTAAAAACCATGTGATAAGATTAGGGTTAGACTAGCTCTAATACCAAATGATATTGGAGTTAACCCAAACGACAATATTTAAAATTAATATTGTTAATTAAAAAGTCAAGGTGGTTACAACCAAACATACTAAAATGAGAAATAACAACAACATGACACACAAAACGTTGCTGGGTAGATCATGAGTGGTGGTGGTGGCCGTTAGGGCCTTGGAAAGGTGACAATTATGTACGGAAGGTGCGAAACTACGGGGAAATAGCGGCAACACAACAAAAGGGGATGGAAGCATCAGTTGGGGAGACTAGGATAACAAGGACACAAGTGGGGTGGCAAGCGGAGCTGTGGCATGCTGTGGGAAATGTTGGAACAATAGGAAAAGGACACTGCTTTTCGGCTGATGCCAACGAGGGGAAAGTTGCTGTGACCACAAGGCTGCAGGTTGGATTGATAGAAGCAGGCGGTGAACGGTTGGACTGCAGGATTAACAACAGAAATTTCTGTCTAGAACAGTTGCAAGAATGGAAGAAGAGGCAACAGCGAAGGAGACGAAGCAGGGGACTGCAGGACAACATGGGGCGGCTATCCGTGGCGGTGGTAGCGAGCAAGAGAGGCTGGAATTGAAAAAAATGTAGTGGAAATATCAAACGAGTGCTATTTCACGGGCGACTACAATGATGTAGCGCAGTTGGGAGCATCGTGGGGAAGATGCGGAAGGGGATAAGGAAGATAGTCACCACCTTAGGAGAGATATACAACTGGAGCACTATTCAAACCTTCAGATATAGCCCTTAGTGGGAAAATCGAGATGCAGACGGCAATCTCAAACAAACTCATGCAAAATCTCACCCTAAACTCCCATGAAAGAAAATATATAATAATAAGATAATTAGAAATAACCAAGAGGACCAACGAACTCCACTCTAGAAAAAATCTTGACCGGTTTGATCTATGTGAGAAAGCAGCTTTTTGCGCGTCATGATACTGTAGCAGGGCTCACAGTACTATAGAAGAGGTCGCGTAAATGTCTTTTTGGTAGGCATCAAACTCACAAGGAGTAGGCTTGAGAGAAGGGGTAGCTTTTCCTAAGCTATCAATTTTAAACTTTTCACATACCTTCGAATTATGGTCTCAGAAATTTTAATAAGTTACTCATCAACAAACTAAGTTTGAATTCATCTTTGAAACAAAAGGGCTTAAAGAATGCTTTCATACAAACAATGATTATTAATTGAATCATATTGTAGAGGCTCATCTTTCTTTTACACCTGAGAATGAATGAAACCACAAAAAATTTAACATTCACCCTACAAAAAGAATAATAAGAATTCGACAAACTCGACTAAATTTTAAACACATGCTAAATTAATTATAGAGTATTTAGATAAAGAAAATATAATG
This sequence comes from Phalaenopsis hybrid cultivar, assembly GCA_002079205.1. Taxonomy (NCBI): domain Eukaryota; kingdom Viridiplantae; phylum Streptophyta; class Magnoliopsida; order Asparagales; family Orchidaceae; genus Phalaenopsis; species Phalaenopsis hybrid cultivar. The sequence goes on from JXCR01003308.1 coordinate 6,432, forward strand.
ATAATGGTTACCAATTAGAAGATCAAAGCTTCATGCTGGTACAAGGTTGAGATTTCCACTACACTCGAAACATTTGCTTTGAGCCAACACAAGTTTGAGGGGAAATATTAATTTTAGTATGGTAATTGATGAAGTTATACATGCTTTAGCTGTTCTATTTGTTATTCAAAAAGACCCAAAATTAGTCGTTTTTCAATTCTTGTATATTTGGCTAAAAATTGTAATTTCAATTTCATAAATCTTAGATTCTCAGTCCCAACCAGCAAGTTTTCAGTTCGACGACATTGTTTAGCCTCCAATAAAGGAAATGAAAGGTAGGGCAGTTGAATGAAGGAATCCTAACATCTGTGATCCCAACAGTAGGATAATCCCAATCCCACACAATACAACAACAAAACATACAATGAAAACACATACACGTTTTGCACATTTAAAAACAAAACTAATCCATCGGCAATCTAGGACCTGCAAGTGACTATAGTCTACAACATAGGCAATCGCAAATCAGTAGTTGCCAATCCTCAGCTACAATGCAAAATCAGGAAGGGAAAATTTGACAACACATGTTACCAACTGTACACTTCCAGATTAGTGGCTAGGCAATTCTAAGAAGTGGATGCATTGAAACAAAGAATGTGATGAGTGCTACAACTATTTGCTTGCAGTCTAGGCAGTAAAACCAACCATGGAATCCAAACATCTGAGAATACATAGCGTTCTCATAGGAGCCATCAACTTAGACATGCTATGTCAATCAATAACTAAAAAAGTTGAAAAATAAGATAGCTAGAAAATATCTAAACTCATGATGTCAGTATTCTTGTTCCACTGCTCACATCTTGCATTTCAATGTTTATGAACTTATAGATTTCCATCACTTACTAACTGGAACTGGATTAATGTAAATAGAAACCAATAGATCATTCAGTGACAGAATGCTTTGCAATTGTAGAATGTTGCACTCAACGGGTTAACATTTTGGCTATATACTTTTTATTGCTGTACTTGCTTTGAAAGTTCAGGGTTGTAGTGTGCCCCCATCCCCATCTTGACACAAATAAAGAAAATAATCCAAATAAAATGACAATAACGAGAAGATAAGAGTACAACCTTCTTATTTTCCTTTTTTATGTAGTTCTATGAAGAGATTTCAAGGCATTTTATTTAACTATAGCTATTTGTCCCTTTCATTTCATCTTTAGTTTTTATTTTTATTATTTTTATTTTTTTTTGTAGAAGCAGGAAGGTATTCCTCCCCGTATGTTTAAAACAATTATTGCAGCTAGCCATCCTGAATTTTCAAGCATGAGACAACAGGTATACACTTAAATTCCAACATTTCATTAGTATATGTTTATTTTTTTTTAGATTTTATGTGATTTTTTATGTGAATTAAATAATTATCCGCTCTATTTACTTGAGAACTTATGAAGAACTTAAAAATATTTTTTATAATCTTGTGTAGCTGTATTCAAAATTGGCAAACATTAATATTTAAGAGAGCAAAATGTTTTTTTCTGACTAACTTTGATACTTGAGGACATTTCAAAATTTGCCCACATTAATACTGGCAGACATAAGTGATATTAACTCTTGTTTTTGCTGTTTTGTTTTTCTTCTCTATAATTGTCTTATCTGCCTTTACCACACCCCATAAGAGTCCTGCCCAGCAGGGTAGTGCTTAGACGGTTTTGTTACTTTCTGGCTTGGGGTCTAGGGTTTTTTCAAATTTGCTTTTCCAGTGATTACAGTTCTTTTTTCCAGGACATTGGTTTTAAATTTTACACGAGATTAATTTTTTTTTTCCATGGATGTTAAGCCTTAGTCATGATCATAGTGGTGGTTTGTGTGCATGGGTCTATAATGGTTAAATTGTGATTAAGAAGTATATTTAACTCGTATCCTTGTTTGTCTTATGCATGCTTGGTGAAGGAATAAATTGCACAAAATATAGGAGACAGAATGATTTTACTTATTACAATGAGAAGAACGAGTGCTGTTTGTATAGAGGTTAAGGATCAAGGAGGAAGGGTAAAAATCGGCAATAGGAGTGGGGGAGAAAAAACAATGAACTCAATAATTTTTATAGTTTTGCTGTTCTTCTTTTGGAAGTAAATTACTATGGCATGCCTGATTTGTTAGGTTATTTCTAAAAGCGTAAAACTCAAAGCTTGTGTCTGCATAACTCATTTACGTTGTGGCATTATGCCATCATGGATTTTAGTCTTATTATTACCTTTGCAGCAATACATGATGGCAGTGTAGATTGTTATGATGTTCACATCAAGCATTTTAACCATAATAATTGATGTCATGTTTACTTTCAGGATGCTTTGGAATTCTTTTTGCATCTTCTTGACCAAGTTGAGCAGGCCCATACTGGAAAACCTGAATTAAATCCCTCAAGAAGTTTTAAATTTTTTATTGAAGAGCGTCTCCAGTGTTCATCTGGAAAAGTTGCTTATAATAAAAGGGCTGACTTTATCCTTTCTTTGAATATCCCGCTCTCTGAAGCAACTAATAAAGGTACTCACATGCTCAAACTTAGAGCACATGTTACACGGCTAGTTTCCTTATGCATTACTATAATATTACAGAGCAACTGGAAGCAAATAGGGCAGATAAGTCTGTGGACGAAAAACAACCGTAAGCTATGCTCTCCTCTTGTCACTTTCCTAATTTTTTTAGAATTGCCCCATTTTTCCTGTTGTTCACCAGAATGTCACTAAGATCATTCCACGCCCACAGAATTAATCATGAAATTATACGGCCAAGAATCCCTTTAGAAGCATGCCTTAAATGTTTTTCAGACCCAGAGGAGGTGCATGATTTCTATAGCACCGCACTTAATGAAAAGACAACAGCAATCAAGTGAGTATAAATTCACAGTGAGAGTCTATTCCAACATGTTTTTATTCTTTCAGTGATAATACTGTACGGAGCATGGTTTTTCTTATCATGATTAGACATTACATGTTATACATGCAACTTTTTTTTGTCTTTCTTCGAACTTTATGGCCCCGTCCTTTGATAAATTTATTCAGCCTAATAAAAGTTGTTGGGATGATTCTGAGTTTGTGGCTCCTAATGCAATTAGAATTATACGATATATATAGATCAAGTGAATAAACTTATAATTCACAAATCGCAAACCAATAATTTCTTTAAGGGGTTATTTATATGCAAAATTGCTGGTGTATTTTACATCGAATGTAAAGTACGATAAATGCATTTGAAATATTTAATGATTTTAAGTGTTTTATTATTATTACTTTTTTTTTTTACTCGGAACACATTAAATGTTGAGGGGTCGATGTTGTTATTGGTCGGGGTTGGCAAGTTCAGTGGTGTTGGCATGAGCTTGTGTTGATTGTTGCATGTGTGGTTGTGATAGTGTTCAGCGAGGTTGCATTGGGTTCGATGGCATCAGCATAAGGCCTGGGCTCGGTGTGGGTTGGGCATGAAGTTGCAATGGGGTTCAACAAGGTCATGATAGGTTTGATGGGTTGAGCATGTGGTCTGGTGGTCGTCATGTTGTGGGGTGGGCATGGGCTCTCAATGGGTTTCAACTTGATCACGATCAATCCAATGGTTTTGTTATCTGGTCTGTGGTTGAGGCCAGTTTAGGATTACTGGCATTTGGGGCTAGGTCACGATGGCATTGTGATGTTGAGTCGGCGCTAGTGTGGATGGGCTGTGATGGGGTTTTCTCTTGCTTCCCTGCATGTTGTATCTTGAATTCAACCAAATATGGCAAAGTTGGAATATATAAAAAAAATAGATAATGGGAAGTTCTAATTTTTCTAAATATTACTTTGAATCTACTTTTCTTAGTCAAATACTAAAAAACTTAAACGCCTGCAATTGCAATACATTTAAAATAACCAAATAAACATTCCCAAAATAAAAAGAAATATGAGTTAAAAACTAAGAATTACTGCAATATTAATAACAAGTAATGAGAAATTTGAGTAATGCAAAATCATTAAGCAATCTATTCTAATCGGAAGACGTAGATCCCAGTTGTTATAAACATGAGTGAAATTAGGAGCCTGATAATCCAATAACATAATTTGATAAGGAAATCAAATCAAAGAAAGCAATTACAAAATTAAGAAATTTACGTCTCATGCCGTTACAAGGAGCAGATTTCCCATAACATTAGATAGTCACAATTTCAGTTCACTTCATAGAATAACAAATCCAACTTGTACATACAAAATTGAAAATTATAATTATAAAATTTATTCAATCAAAGATGATAATTCTAATGTTTCATAAAATTGATTCTTTGTCCTTAGAACTGTAGATATGGTTGGTACATAATCCAATCTAATTCTAGATATCTGTTGAATTCAAACTGCAAAGATTGAGAATTTATCTAGTTTTAGTCAAATAAAGATCGGTGAGATTATTTTTTTCAGATGCTAACTTATTGTACATATTGTTGATGGATCATTCTGCAGAACCGCTGGCTTTATAACTTTCCCCGATTTCCTGGTTCTGCACATGCGCAAGTTTGTATTAGAGGAAGGATGGGTTCCAAAGAAACTGGGTAATATTCCTTCATTCTGCTCGTTTTGCTGGGCTAATGGGCTAATAGTATAATTGTTTAAATATTTACTGCAACTGCAACTTACGGTATCTTTTTTTTTCTGTTTTATGTTTTCTTTAGATGTGTACATAGACGTTCCTGATGTTATTGATATCACCAATATGCGCAGCAAAGGTTTTCAGTTAGGAGAACAATTACTTCCAGAGAAAGGTAGGCTGACATAAATAAGTGTTAGAAGTTTTGACTGTTTTTTTGGAAAGTTAAATTGTAGTGTTTGTGTGTAGTCACTGTTATGAAATTTCATTGATGTTCTGCAGCTTCTGTCATTGATGAGCCTAAAGGCACACACATTGTCCCCAACGAGGATATTGTTTCACAGCTGGTAGCTATGGGATTTAATTATCTCCATTGTCAAAAAGCTGCTATTAACACTTTCAATGTTGGGGTTGAGGAAGCAATGAATTGGTTACTGTCCCACATGGATGATCCAGGTTTGGCTTCAGAATAATAACATATTAGTCTGTTACTTTACCAAAGGTTGATGCGATGGCCATA
>JXCR01003318.1:0-39757 GCA_002079205.1 Phalaenopsis hybrid cultivar
TATAGGTCCTTCGCCAAGACTTCTGTCTACAGCTACCAACGGTAGAGCTCTTCCCATACCGTACCTACTAGCCATCATGGTCCCTGCCTCTGCAAGCAGAGTTGTAGATATGTCGTTGGTCCAAGTAGAGTTGTGGATCCATCGTTGGTTTTCTGTAGGGTTGTTGGATTGCATGATTCCTCCTTTGATTGGAAGTTTCGTTGGATTCATCCGTAGCAAACAGAGTCATAGATCTTGAAAAGAATCACAACAAGCAGTTGGATCTTCCTGAGCAAGTCGTTGGAGATTTAATGAGACAGTTGTGTTAGTTGTTGTTCCTTATCCATTTCTACCTTCAAAAGGATCACAACAAGGACCTTTTCTGAGCAAGCAATGATGGTTGTTGCCCGCCACATGTTGCCGTCCTCTAACAGTTGAGATCATGCTATAAGGATTGCCTGACAAGTAGCTTCTAGTTCCTCTTCCACAATTCTAACTCTAAGCGTGCATGACTAAGTACAAAATGAAGATTCCAGGGTGGACTCAAAAGGTTAATTTTGAATCATATATATCAGGGATTCTATCCAGCTGACTCATAAACTCTTTAACCTTTTCACAAATTATAAACAAAATGGGCATAACTTCCATTAATGGTCCCAATCCACATTTATGTACATTTGTGGTAAAGGGAAAGGGAAACATCTCACATGAGAGGGCACAATTGTTGAGTTCACTCCCAACCACCACACATGGAATTAAGACCATATGGTTATATTTTGGCTAGTCAATTCAATGACCTCTGAAGTGGGAGAATATTTTTTTTTCTACAAAACTACCTAAGAAATCTAGTGGGTTGCAAAAGAAACATTTCTGTGTTGATTAAACCACAAAGTTGTTTGAGATCAAAACCAAGCTTCATTAACTTCATACAGAAGAACTAAGTGTCACCCAATACTTCAATACCCTTACAATTTATTGGCTAAAATTTGATATGTTTGAGACACATGTGTGGAATGTTCACATGATGCCATGATGTTTTAATTCATTATTGAAAAGAAGAAAACTATCAAACTCCTAGTTGGACTAAGTCAAGAATTGGATAAAGTCAGAGGGAGGATCATGGGAACAGAGCCTCTTCCATCTACTCTTTAAGCATTTACTGAAAACAAGAGATACGAGAGCAGGGAGAAACCGGTGCTAACTGAAAATAAGGGTTCATTAGGTACTGAAAGCTTAACATTGTACATCCATAGTTCTTTCAATGGCACAAAACTCAAGAATGATCATCCTAAATGTAAATATTCAAGAAGAAAAATGTTAGAAACTTCATAGAAAGCCTGAAAATTGGAACAGGGACATGGAAGGAAAAATAAAGAGAAAAAGGGTAATGTTGTTACTATATTCGATGGGTTGGCTAAACCATTCACCATGGAGGGGGGTAAAGTATTGAGAAAACTCCTTGGAGGTAATGCATAGTAGAACACCAAACTTTTGACATTTTAAAGTAATATATATTTCTTCCATCTTGCAATAATGAAAGATTTATAACTTGGATTATAGATTCATGAGCCTCTGATCATATGACTGAAAATATCAATGCACTAATCAACTATCAAGAGGCTTCTCAATCTAGATTGATAAGATTTGTAAATCAATCACAATTAAATATTACTAGGAAAGGAAATGTGGATCTCTCTCTGGATGTTACTCTATCCTTTATTTTATATGTTTTATAGTTAGACTATTATTTGATTTCAATTCATAAGCTTATTCATGATATAAAATGTATAACTAAATTCTTTAAGAACTCTTATAAATTTCAAGTGGTGGAGTCGGGGAAGGTGATTGGTAGTGTTGAAATGCATTAAGACATATCTACATAAGGAAAGTCTCTCTCTAAATAGACATCTGATTCCACCTCCATAACCACCTCAAAATTTTGAATCTGTTGAGTTAATATCTATAAAAAACATGTCTTTATTATGAAATTGTAGACTGATCATCATAATTTCAATTATGTTGCTCAGTTGTATCCTCATTTATTTATCAATAAAATTCTAATGTTATCAAGGTGAGATTTATCAACTTGCTAAATACATCCGAAATAGTTATCCTCTAACACAGTACAAAGCCTCACACCGTTTTTTTTCTATTATCCATAGTGATATTTGGGGTCCTCCATAAGTGAAAGTCCTAAGTGGGGTCAGATGTTTTTTCTCATTTATTAAGTGAAAATCTTAAGTGGGGTCAGACGTTTTTTCTCATTTATTGACGATCACATTATAACCACACGGGTATTCCTAATGGAATAATCTAAAATTTCCCAAATCTTCCCAACATTCCATAACATGATTCAAACTTAATTCTAATACAAAATTTAGATCCTCAAACTGATAATGCAATGAAATATTTTAACCACATCCTTGGGTCCTATCTTTCAAAATATAGAATCATCCATGTGAGTTCATGTATTCATACCCTACAATAAATTGTGATAGCCGAGAGAAAGAAAAAACTTCTTTTTAAGGTATCCCACTCACTTATGATGTCTCATCAAGTTTCTAAATATTTTTTAGGGGAAGTTGTTTTTGCTATAACATATTTTGTCAATCGAATGCCTAGACTGGTATTTAACTTCAAAATACCTCTTCATATTTTGATAGTTACCTATTCTCACCTTAAAGCTTTCTCTTTTACCATCCCATTTAATTGGGTGTGTATTATTTGATCACCTTCATTCCCAAAATCACATAAAATATGACTCTAAATCTATCAAGTGTATTTTTCTTAGGTATGCCACCAAGAAAAAAAGCTATAAAGGATACTATCCTATTATGTAAACTACTACAACTCTATACATGTCATATTTTTTAAAAATTAATCCTACTATCCCAAATTTTATATTCATTGGCATAGTACAAATGAACATCAATGTTGGGATGCACTTGATGACCCCTATATGGCCTCACCACCTACTCCACCCAACCCTCCTATCCTGGTTAGAGATTCCCGTCCAACCCTACCTAAGGTTTTGAACAAAGAGCTTTGTGTGCACACAAGGAGGAAGAAAAATCATAAGAAGATGGAAGACAACTTGCAAGGACATAACAACTCAAACTAAAACTTGAGTCAGCATTCACCTGAAATTTCAAGAAAAGAGGAGCCTAGTACTCATGAGATAACTCCTTCCTCTTCCAAGGTTGGTGATAAGGAAAGTTGCATTAGATATCCAATTCAGAATTAGGTAGCTTTTGGAAAGCAATCCTCATCTTACAAAATTTATGCTTTAAGCTTGATAGTTTGCAAATTCCTAAATCCATTCATGAAGGTCTTGTAAATCCAAAATAGAGAAGAGCAGATAAAAAGGAGATTCAAGAACTAAAGCATAGTTGGACATAGATTTTTACTAAACTCCCTTAGAATAATAATTAATTGGGTGAAAATGAGTGTTTAACGATGGGCGTGTTGACAGATTCAAAACCACTTGTAGTAAAAAGTTTCACTGAAGCCTATGGGATTGACGATCAAAAAACCTTCACACCAACTACCAAACTTGGTACTATTATAGTGCTTCTTTTAGTAACAATTAAAAAGAAATGGTGATTGCATCAACCTAAAATAATAAAATATATATATATCTTTCTGAATGAGGATTTGGATGAAGAAGTATATATGGAGCTAACACCATAACTTATGAATGATTCTAACAAACACCTAGTATACAAACTCAGGAAGCCTTTTATGGGCTTAAGCACCAATCATGTAATTTGAAAGGTTTGCTAAAACTATGATATGTAATGAGTATTTTCAAAGTCAAACTGATCATACTCTATTTGTAAAATACACTCAAGGATAAATTGATAATATATTTGGATGATATAATTCTTACTGATGATGATTAATGAGAGATTTTCAAAATAAAAAAGTTGCTTGCCTCAAAGTTTAAAATCAAAAACATAAGAGCCATGAGATATTTTTTAGGAATGGAGGTAAAAAGCTTTAAGAAAAGCATCATTTTATTATAAGGGAAATACATCCTAGAATTATTAAAGGAGGTAGGGATGATTGGATGAAATCTCATTGATAATCAGAAGGATCCTAATTAGAAGTCAAATATGGGATGAAATTGTACCTATGGATAAGGGAAGATATCAAATATTGGTAGAAAAACCCATCTACTTGTCACATATGATGCTAGATATTCCATGCTATATCAGTTTTGTGAGCCAATACATGAATAACCCAAAGAGAGTATTTTGAGATGGTGTACATTATACTAAGGTTTCTTAAGAAGACACTTAGTTTTGGAATAATTTTGTAAAAAACTAGGAACAGAGAGGTGGAAGTCTACAGTGATGCTAGTTGGACTAAGGAACTCACTGATTAAAGGTCCACTATAGGTTACTATATCTTTTATGTATGGGAAAGTTTGGTGACATGGAGAAGCAAGAAGCAAGAAATTGTTTCTAGAAGATGTACATAGTTAGAATACAATGCACTCACCTTGAGAAACTGTAAAGGGATCCTATTTCAAAAATTATTCATAGAACCGTGATGTACCTCCAATAAACCTACATAGATATTTTGTGATAGTGAAGCAACTATCATCATTACCAAGAATCTTATGCTTCATGATAGTACAAAGAATATTGAAGTTGATAGACACTTCATTATTCAAAGGGCTAACTGGGGAATTTTACAACTAAGCTACATCTTAACACACCAACAAGTTGCTAATGTCATCTCCAAAGCTCTTCCTTTAAGCAACTTCTCATAATTCAATGCTAAGCTTGGTCTCTATAATGCTACGATACAGCTTGAGAGAGAGTGTGGAAATCAGAGAAGATCCTGGAAGAAATCTGAGAAGATCTTTAAGAGTTTGATTGGGACAACTTAAGAAAATCTTGATTAGTTTATTTTATTATTATTCTATGTTATTTTATTATTATTTTAGAATTTTTCTTTTCTTAAGTTATGGTAGATATTATTTTTCCTAAATATGCATAACCAACATGTGAATAATCGAATCAAGAGACTTATTCATTTGCAAACTTATTTTCCATCTTGTATATTCCACCTTTTAGGCTTTTAAGGATATGAGTATTCATGTGTTCTATTGATTGCTCTTACACATATTTTATTGAGAAGAGTTATCAAATTTTTTATATTTTATCAAACATCAAGAAAAATCATAGTAGTAAAAGATCATTAAAATAAGGTATACACTTGTAATTATTTAACATCTCTCCTAGTTTATTTTAAAATTACAATCTTTGAGGTTCATAATTTTAGTAAACAAACATTTTAAAATCCTTAATCCAATCGAGAATACATATTGATAATCTCAATTGAATGTGTAAATAACTTATATACTGTTGTTATAAATTTATTATTGTTGACCTCAAGTTTTGGTCAACCCATTCTTGATTTTTATCTAATTGAACCTCATTTGAGCTGAAACTTAAGTTGAATCCTAATTAAATAAAATTAAAATTTAACTAAATAAAAATTGAAATCAACTAAATCAAAATAGAACCAAATATAACCAACTTCATTCAAACTCTAAAATTGAACTAAAAAGCAGTCTTAACCAATGAATACCCCAAATTTATTAATTTATCTCCAGATTATCATAGGGCTTGAAGCTTCATTATGAAAGTTGTATGATGTTTATTATCACATACAAAGATCATGAAAATAAATTTGACAATCGTATAATGCAACTTCTACGTAAAACTCATAAGTTCAATTTTTCATTGCATGAAAATTGCTCCTTGCACCCTTTAACTATTATTTTCTTCACAAGATAATCTAGTTAGTGATCAGAATTACATTCTATAAGATGCATAATATTCTTAATCACATATAAAAAGTATACTAACCATTTTGGTGTTTAATATTGGATGACATTTTTATATAATTTTTGAACTTAGGGTTTCCATTCAAGAAAAATGGCCACACAAACATATTTCAATGAATCATTACTTTTTCAAAACATTTATTCAAGGGCATCTAGATCATTGAAAGCCTTAAATAACCCTTTCTATGCTGAATTTTGAATCTATTTGGGGGAGCGATAAGTCGACGATAATTTGAATGATAATTTTGATAAGGTTTCAGTTTGAGTTCATTTTGAGTCTACTAAAAATAGGGTGGGGCACCTAATTCAAAAACTCAAAAAAAAAAAAAGAACTAAAAACACTTAATTTAATCCGTTAAACTCTACTAAAAGCTCCAACTCAAAATCCATCAAATTTTATCTCTTCTAAGGTGGGGCCCACATTGACCAGAAATATTTTGAGATAGGGCACACCGTGACCAATATCAATTGCATAAACAAATTCCTTATACTTTTTTGTATCAAATGAGTCTAAGTCAAAAATTTTTTTGTCATAAACACCGCAATCACTACATAACCACCAAGTCATTTCAACTTAATATCTTGAGCTAAAGTTAACCTTTTTTAAAATGAATTGGAACACTAGAATCCTTTTATATTTTTCATCATAGCCCCCTTAACCCCCTCATTTTACATTTAAATATCCCTCCTTTTTTAAAAATTAATTCTAAAACTCCCCCCAAACCAACCCCACTAACTTCCTCCTCTATTGGTGGAAACCTCACCCTCTCATTCCACACTTTTCCCTCATCCAATTCTTGAGACTCCCTCCCTCTACCCTCCTCTCCACAAATCAATCCCTCTATTCCTCCCTTCCTCTCCTCTCCTCTCCTCTCTACAAACTGAGCACACACTTCCTCCCCTCCTCTCTTCTCCTCTCTAAATATTAAGACCAAGTCCCCCTTTCCTCTCTCTCCCCCTCCTCTTCTCTTCCAACTAAGAACCACACTATGGAAATCAAGGAAGCATGAAGAGAAAAATTCATCCAAGGATAAGGAAAGAACATTTCATCCAATGGCAAGGAGATTTTTCTTCATCCAAGACAAAGAAACCAAGAGATCTTCAAGTGAAGGTAATTCTTATTTTTTTTTTCTTAAGACTTGCATGAGGTAGATTATAAGATTAAGATGGATCTCTCATCCTCTCTCTCTCCTTAATTTCATTTTCTAACCATGATCGAACCCTATTCGCCCCTCTCTCGCTATCTCTCTGTCTCTATCTCACATTTTCTCACTCTAAATTGACCACTCATTACCTCTCCCTTCTTTAACCCTAAACCAAGCATTCACCATTATCTCTCCCTTCCAAAACCCTACACCAAGCACTCACCATTACTTCTCCCTACCCAAACCCAAAACCATCTCACTTTACTCACCACATCCCCTCTTCTTACCCATTTCCGAAACCAACCTATTTCATTCATCAATTCCCCCACCCCACTCCTAACAGAAACCCTAAAACCATAACCATCCTCTTCATATAACCTATATCAGAAAATTAACACACATATTAAACCTAGCCCCAATCTCTATATGAAAAGCTAAAGCCACACAATAAACCTATACCTAACCTACCCAAAAACTATACAGGACATATACCCTAACCCTTAACTTAATCTATCTATCAAACCTCCGTACCCTACTGTTGACCTCATTTTTAGTTGAGATCTAGTTTTTTCCTCTTTAGTAGCCGGGGTCTAGCCATAGGACTTTTCTGTTGACTATTTCTAGAGGACTAGAAAATTAACTCTCACCATTAGAAATTCTAAATTCTTCTTTACTCAACTTGAAGTTCCACATGTTGGTCCTAACCTCTAGTACTTAGTAGGTGAGGTCAATATGGAGGAGCTCAAGGGGAGTTCCCCATAGGATGGTCAGACCTTAGGAATAACCCTGGGTGATCTGGTTTTTTTGGGCTAACTTGCACACACTACACTCTCTCACATACCCCAAACCCCAGAATCCCTTAGTTTGGTCTCCTGACTCCTTCTGGAAAGCTCATATGGATGGACCTATATCCTTGGTCTTTGGCTAAAAGGGTTAGAACCAGCATATTGAGCATCCAAAATGAATCCTCATATGACTCCTATTGGTTTGGTATGACATCATGTCTTGTTGGTTTATTCTGGCCCAAAATCACCAAATTACAAAAATATCCCTACAACCATAATTTTTGCCAAAAAATAACAAAATTATCCAAAATGCCCAAATTAGTTCAAAAATCATCTCAAATCACTCACCACTACCTAAATTGGCCAATGTTCACCAAATTCCCAAAATACCCATAAAAATTGCCAAAATTGCCAAAATTACCAAAATGCCCTTCATGACTCAAAAATTCAAAAAATTTAAAAAATTCCCAAAAAATTTCAAATTTAATCTAATTTGACCAAAAGCCCCAATTTGCCCTTAAAGACTCAAATGCCCTCAAATTAACCCTAATTTTGGCCCAATTGACTCCAATCTTACCCAATTTCAATTTCAAATCAAAATTCAGCATCCACAGTCCTAATATAAACAAAATTTAAGTTCAATTTGACCCAATTGCAAGCCCAATTTTACCCAAATAAAAAAGCCCCAATTTTGACCATATGTCTGAATCCATCAAATTAGTCCACCAATTCAATTCAAAATCACTTGATATTTTTCCAATATTTCATGATATCCCCATAAACCAAATTCAACATTCAATTAGCCCAAAATTTTAGTCCAAAATCAATTTCAAATTCAAAAGCCCCAGCCCATCACGTTTAATTTCAAAAGCCCAAATCCAAAGCCCACATGACAATTCTTTCTCTTCATCATCCATTTGATTAAAATCATCCCTAAAGTCCTAAATTTAAAATAAAATCATTTCAAATCAAGAATCATGCCAAAATCCACCAAAATATTTCATAAATTCAAAAATCCCTCATGAAAGTTGACTAAGCCAAAGGGAAGGCATGAAGCCATTCCCAAGCCATAAGTAAGCCATGTGAGCCTTGCCACATCATCAAGTTAATAGTGGCAAGAAGCCAAGCTACTCTTAAGGCCTCTTAAGATTCTTTTAACCCTTTTAATGACACACTTAAACCAATGATTAGCCCAAATCCTTTAGATGGAGACCTCTCCACACCAATTCAGCTGAGCGACCTGATCTTGGTTAGCCATGGAGAGTCACCCAAGCCATTTCCATGAGGCTAAACCCAAGCTTGAACCAACTTAGCCTAAATACCTTTCCACTTTAATTAATCACCTCTACCCATGCACAAACCCAGTTGGCTTCACATTTGCCCGCCACTGACCATCCTCAGTGGGATGGTGACCTGAGCCTGGCCGGCCGGCCACCTAGGCTGCCGGAAAAGCCACCCCCAAGAGTTCCCCCATGGCTAAAACTTAAAATTAAAATCATCCAAGCTGTCTCATCCCAATTAGAATTTTACACATTGTTGTCATCCACATAAGCAACTTAAAGGGCCCACCAATTGCCCCTGGTGGCCTCTCCTTACCCATCTATTTAAAACCCCCTCCATTGCCAAACAAAGAGAACTTGAATTTCCTTGGGGAGACTTTGTCAAATTGCTTCCAGGACTTTCTTAAGCCCACTTGAGTTGAATCCCACCATTCTTAGCTACTCAAATCCACTGCTCGAGCTCAATTTTGGAGCTCAATCCCTAGGTCGAAGCAGGACATCCTAAAAAACTCCACCAAATTCAAACTAATTGCACCCACACCATCCCCACAGTGAGAGAGGAAGATCCCCCATAGAAGCCCTATCACCAGAGCACCCTAAGGTGGAATTTTATCAACACCAAAAACCGGCCTTGATCAAAATCATACCTAGGCATTTCACTACGGCTTGAGGCTTCATCTAGAAGCTCTTTGGACCCCCACGAAGCTTTTACAAGCATCCAATCAAGGCTACCCCTCTTGGACCAAGGTATTGAATCTAAACCTTAAACTGAGCTTCATTTAATTCTCCATGAACATAGAGTTGATTTAGGGTTTGATTAATCGTATGGATGTGTGTGTCTCATCAAGACGAGTCGATAGGAACAAACCTCACTTGATTTGGTTGAGAATTGAGAGAGATATTAGGGTTTGAAGGTGGATGGTTCTCGGGCTAGAGGCTTGGGGATGATGACCCTTAGCCGTTGGATCACACATTTATCAAATGAAAGGCTCTGATAGCGCTGGACGGATGGAGGGTTCAAAAAGGAGGGCTGACAAGGCAGACGCGTGGACGGTGGCATCGAATGGGAGCGCACCGAGCGGAAAGCTTGACGCATACAAGGATTGCATGGCGCCGCATAAATAAGTAGAAAAATAGGGCATTTTTTCATGTGGAGCCCACTCTAATTATGTGTGTTGTCCGATCAAAAAATACATTTTTTTAATTTTTTTTTATTGTTCAAGTGGAGCCCACTCTAATTTTTTCATGGTAGTGATTTACGTGCGGTGTCCCTACACAATAATTTTTCAGTTTTCTAACGCCAAGGCCACCGCTCTCGCCTCCAGCTTCTTTTACCGCTAATGGGCCTTTAACAGTGATGCGAGCTTGAAAATTTGTGGCGGTAGAGTAATGAATTACCGTCTTACCATTGCACAAGGATTCAACACACACTCAAATAAAAAAGGGAAATGACCTGTGATGACACTAGTAGTTTTTACGTGAAAAAATCGTAAAGGGAAAAAATCACGGGGTCTAGCCCAGTTATAAAAATCCAATATAGATTGATGCTTGTCTTACAAACGGGAAGGGTAATTATATTTTTCAGATTACAGTGTAGACTGACGACGTGTGGTTAGTAGTGATTAACGATGGTGGTTTGCGGTGGTCGACGAGGGTTGACGGTGGTCGACGTAGTTTGAAGGGGTTGACAGTCGTTGACGTAGACAACGGCTGTCGGTGGCTGATGATGGTCGGTGGTTGTCGAGGGAGGTCGTCAGAGGTCGACAGTGGTCAGCGGTGGCCGACAACGATTGGCGGTGATGCTGAGCTGTAGCTTTTCCTCAAAACCTCAGGGTCTCTCTCTAGGCTTCCCTCTCTCGTGTGAGGGGTGAAGATCTATTTATAGTGTTTTGGGTGCAATTTATGCAGGAATATGAATCATTTTAATCGGACGGTTCGGAGAGCTTCCCTCGATCATACAACGTTTAATAGACATTTGAGTGTTTTAATGATGTCAGAATTGAGTGATCTTGGACTCGTTGGATTCGTCTTGTTAAGCTGCTCTATTCGAGTATAAACTTGTCATATTCGACAATCGTTTGATCTTTCAAATGTGTCCGAAAATCTTATAATTGTTGTTCAATGACTTGATTTGGGCTTGATTTGACTTGAATTGGACTAGTCTTCATATCATTAGGTTCGTTTCATCGAGCCGGTCAGTTTGACTATAAGTTTACTGAAATCTGAGCTCTGGATGAATTTTTATCAAGATCTGAACATTTATTGTTCAAAATGTCGTCTCAGAATCTCTGTCATGTCTCGAGATTCGTGTCAGATGATGAAAATTTGTTGGTGGCGTATCAGTTGCCGCCCTTATTTTCGGGCGAGACCATTTTTATCGTCCGAAAATATCAAGATCTGGAGCATTTATGTTCAGCATATGTATCAATATATATATATATATATATATATATATATATATATTATTTTATTAGTGTCGGCATAAGAATATTTGTTTTTCCTATATATTTAGAAGTTGAAGACACCTCAGTTGGTAACTTCATTTACTTCAAGAGAGGGTGGCAGAGTTTGAATCCCGCCTTAAGCATAAAAAAATAAAATTTTTATTGGGAGTTAGGGAGCAAAGAGTTGGGAAGTCTGAATTCTAAATTGCTCATGGAATCCGAGAAAGTTATTATTTTTTTTGGAAGAAAAAAAGTTTAGTATTATTTTATATATTTTTTAATTGTTTTATGACATTTAATGTTTGCACTCCTTTTTTAGTCTGGTTAATAACAAATACTTAATTTTTCACTTCTTTTTGAAGTCTATAATAATGATCATTTAATGATTAAATCTCTTTTGGTGCCTATAAATAGGGACCTGAAGAAGATGGTAGAGGTGCGGCGGTGCGTCGTGACGATGTGTTGCGATAGCGCAATGCGGCGGCGCTTTGCAATAGTGGCGCGATGCGTGGTGTGTTGGGGTGCGCGACACATTGCGGCGATGTGTCGTAGCGATGCGTTGCGGCAAAACAACGCGTTGTGACGGTGCGTTGCGGTGGCGTGTGACAGCGCTGCAACGCATTGCAACAGGACGTCGCGGCGACTCACTACAGCGGTGCGTCGCGGCGACGCATTGTCATGGTGTGTCACAACAATGTTTTGTAGCGCAGTGACGATTTTGGCAGTGTCTCATGGAGACATGTCGTTGCGGGACGACACATTGTGACGGAGCGTTGCGACGGTGCGTCACGACTGCTCGTTGCGACGCGGTGACACATTGCAGTAGTGCATTGTGATGTCGGAACACATTGCAGCGGTGCGTCGCGGAGACGCTTTGTGGCCTGGCGATGCATTGTGATGGCGCATCGGGGCGACACGTTGTAGTGTAGCGACGTGTTGTGGCAATGTGTTGCGACAACGTGCTGGCGAAGTATCATAGTGGCGCGATGCGTTAGATGTCCAATGTCATGAAATAAGGTAGGGGTGGAGTCACGGGATTTCTCAGAAGAAAATCATTTTGCGTAGCGGTGAAGAGTTGCAGTGCAGAGTTGCGGCGCAAAGTTGTGGTGTCGAGTTACGGTGCAGAGTTTCGGTACAGAGCTACGATGTCGAGTTGCGGTACCGAGCTACGGTGCAGAGTTGTGATACAGAGCTACGGTGCTGAGTTACGGTACTGAGCTATGGTGTAGAGTTGTGGTGTCGAGTTACGGTGTAGACTTGTGGCGTATAGTTGTGGTGCAGAGTTGCGGCAAAGAGGAAAGTTGTCCCCATCCTGCGTAGTAGGCAAACAACGAGATCTTCTTTCTAGTTGTGGTGTATTTCAGAGGTGATGAAGAAAATTTGTAGTTTTCTCATAGTGCTTTGAGAGGAAGATTTTTATGCTTATGATATCTAGAGACCCCCTGACGATCATCAGAAGTACTGGAATTTTGGGGAGGCGACGCCGACTCTGTTCAAAGATGAGCTGATTTTTGGTAGCCCTTATACAAGTATATGTTGATATTTGTAGCATTTTAATCATCTAATGTAACATTTTGTAGATGATGATAATGTTTTTTTTTGTTTCTTCCATGGTTGTGCCCTTTCATATCAATGTCTTATAGAAGCTTGAACCGGTACCTTCTAAGGCTCATAGCCTTCCGAGGTTTTTCAGTGAAAACCCTCTTGGGTTCTTCTTCCAGCATCATGGTAGCTTCTTATCAAGTTTTGCCTTCTGGACTTGACTTCTAGGAGCATAGTTGAGAGGAGAATCCATTGAGTATGTAAGACCAGTTCTGAGTTGTATAACTTGTGATTCTTGATGATATAAACCCGTAACAAAGCCATATGATATCCACTGAGGATGGTTGACTTATGCTAGGTTGTTGGTCGAAGTTTTTGCTTGACGACTGTAACCTGTTATGGAAGAGGTCAAAGGAAATCCACCAAGAATTTTTTACCTATCCGAGGCCGTGTCGAAGCTTTTTCTTGACGATTGTAGCTTGTAATGGAGGAGGTCAAATCAAGTCTCTCTGAGATCTATTAAGCCTAGAATGAGGTGCCAGAGATGCTCTACGTTTCTCGAGACTAGGGGTAGATTGCAATGGACCTTATGTTTTCTTTGAAATATGATTGCAGTCATACTCAAGAAAAATGTTTGACAATTTATTAGTTGTTGTTTTTTAATCTTTTTGCTCCCCAGCGTGAGCGCTTTCCATGTGAGCTTGCAAAACAACCCATGTATCGGGTTTTCAAGAGATCAACTTCTTGATCTAGTTTCAGAAGAACTCTAGTACGATGAGGGGGTGTTGAGGAAGTGTTATTTACGGTGAAGATTGCCCCCCCAGTACAGGAGTGATTCTCATAGACTTGTAATTTTAATGAAATGTGGGATGACCTCGCCATCACAGTCGTGCTCGGGATATTAACAGGAACAACCTTTCGACCTTTCGAGACTGCAGTGAAGGTTGCTCCCCAGTCTAAAAGAACTTGTGAAATACTTTGTGTTTGAATAAAATGTGAGAAGGCAACTCTACTACAATCGTGTCTAGGATGTTGATGTGAACAACCTTTCGAGACTGCAATGAAGGTTGCCCCTCACATTGAAGAATGCATCAGAGAAGATCTTCATGACGTGAAGGACGTTCCTTCGCCAGTTGGATAAAGTACATCATTAGAAAAGGAAGTAGGGGTCGGTGTCTTAAAGTTGAAGATAATTTCGAACAATACTTCGCTTCCCACAGACGGCGCCAAACTGATCCGAGTTTGAAAATTTTAGGCGGTAGAGTAATGAATTATCGTCTTAGCGTTACACGAGGATTCAACACACACTCAGATAAAAAGGAAAATAGTCTATGATGACACTAGTAGTTTTGACGTGGAAAACCCGTAAAGGGAAAAAACCACGGGGTCTGACCCAGTTATAAAAATTCACTATAAGTTGATAATTACAGAAATCCCTTGTCCCATAGATGGGAAGGGCAACTATATTTTTCAATTTACAATGTTGACTGACGGCGTGTGGTTGGTGGTAATTGACGATGTGGTTTGCGGTAGTCGACGACGGTTGGCGGTGGTCGACAGAGGTTAAAGGGGTTGACCGTGGTTGACGCTGTCAACAGCAGTCGGTGGTTGATGATGGTTAGTGGTTGTTGAGGGAGGTCGGCAAAGGTCGACGACGGTCGGCGGTGGCCAGCGGTGGTCGGCGATGATANCGGTGCAATTGATGCAGAAATATGAACCATTTTGATCGGAAGGCCCGAAGAGCTTCTCTCTATCATACAACATTTAATGGACATTTGAGTGTTTTAATGATGTCATAATTGAGTGATCTTGAGCTCGTTGGATTTGTCTTGTCGAGCCGCTCGATTTGAGTATAAACTTGTCATATTCGACAATCGTTTGACCTTCCAAATATGTCTGGAAATCTTCTAATTGTGGTTCAATGACTTTATCTTGGCTTGATTTGACTCAGATTGGGCTAGTTTTCATATCATTAAGTTCGTCTCATCGAGCCGGTCAGTTTGACTATAAGTATGCTGAAATCGGAAGTCTGGATGAATTTTTATCAAGATCTGAACGTTTTTTATTTAAAATATCATCTCAGGATCCGTGTCATAATCTCGAAATCAATGCCAGATGATGAAAATTTATTGGTGGCGTATCAAACAAAATTGATCACCGGTGAATTAGTTGCTCTTGGTGGATGAGCAGTCTCTGAACGATCAAATCGTTCACAAGATTTTGTTCTAACATTCGGGCAGCCTTAAGGCTCATGAATTTCATTACAGTCTTCTTGTAATGATGCTTTCCGCAATTAATAAAGAAGGTAACAAGGCATCTTCTGCGATGCGGTACTTGCCCATATATTTCAGCAGCTCTTGAAGCATATTTTGCCAAAATTTTACTACCATCTGTCCATCTCTGTTGATTAAAGAAGATATGCACACGATTGTTGCCGCCGAAAGCCGTCATCCTAAGCTGCTCAGGATTCCATGAATCCGGATTAGTTGACGTCAGAAAATGAAATAGCGGCCGGTCGAGGGGTAACCTCTGGATGCACAAATACAAAATTACAATTTAAGTGACATAAAAATGTATAAAAGTAAGAATTAAATGGTATGTATGTAAATGTATATAAAAATATGAAATTTATGTATTGTAAATGCAGTGCATGTAAATCTTCAACTTTTGCCGCAATCCGTTCGGACAAAATAAAGCCGCAGGTTTGATAACTGGATTTAGGAGCGGAGTGGTCGGACGGTGTTAAGCCTTCCACTCGACAGGGAAGAAGACTGAGCCGGAAAACATCCACGCGGCAAGAGAGATCTAGCAGGGGGGAGCTAGCCGGTGGACTGTTCCGTCGCTAGGAGACTTCCGCTAAACAGAGTAGGTAAGTGGGCATTCGCGATGTCTGTCGGTCGCAGATACGGTCAGCGCCGTGGTGCAGCCGGTCGGCATAAACAGCCGTTATAGTGAGTTCTGAATTTGAAGCCATGAGTAGTTACATCCTGTCAGAGAATGCAAAATCCAACCCAATCTGGCCGNTGAAAAAAATTTGTTCATGTTCGTCTCGCTACTTATCGAACAAATCGAACACAAACTCATTGACGAACCGAACAGAGCTGTTCGCGAACAACGAGCTTTTTTGACAGCCCTACTCCCGACGACGAAGAAAGAAGTGTAAAGTTTTCTTCCTCCATGGTTTCGGTTAGAGCAGAAAAAAATGGCAGACTTCACCGTGGCCGTCGGCCGGCTGAAATTAACCGGAGCGGAGAGATCCGGCTCGCGATAGAAGGAATGGTTGGGTCCGGTTGGCGGAAATTGATTCTATGGGGAGAGATTTGGCTCACGTCGGGAAATATTGGGGGCCAGCCGTAAAAGCCGGTCGATGGTTTCAATAGCTGGCTTACTTTCAACATACTCGATCCGAGGGGACAAGAATGATCCACTTGTCTGACTAGTCAAGGACGATGCTCTAAGTTCAAACTTTTCAGGCATCTGGTCACACAATAAGTGTCCCCACACTAATTTTTCAGTTTTCTGACGCCTAAAGGCCGAAAAATTATTCCATACGGATCGGATACCGCACGCAGCTTTCGTGTGGTGTCCGATCTTGATTTACGGTCATGATGTATTTCGGTGGGCCCCACCTAAAATTTTTTATTTTTTTTAAAAAAACAGAAATAATCCTGATCGTAGATCACTGTGATCTACGGTCAAGATCGAACACCGCATGCAGAGATGCATGCGGTGTCCGTACGCAATAATCCCTCCTAAAGGCCACCGGCTTCTTTTACTGCTAATGGGCCTTTAAAAGAATTAATCACCGGTGAATTAATTGCTCTTGGCGGATGAGCAGTCTCTGGACCTCCATGATCGTTCACGGGATTTTGTTCCAAGATTCGGGCAGCCTTAAGGCTCATGAATTTCATTACAGTCTTCTTGTAATGATGCTTTCCGTAATTAATAAAGAAGGCAACAGGGCATCTTCTGCGATGCAGTTCTTGCCCATATATTTCAGCAGCTCTTGAAGCATATTTTGCCAAAATTTTACTACCATCTGTCCATCCCTGTTGATTAAAGAAGATATGCACACGATTGTTGCCACCGAAAGCCGTCATCCTAAGCTGCGCAGGATTCCATGAATTCGGATTAGTTGACGTCAGAAAATGAAATAGTGGCCCGTCGAGGGGTAACCTCTGGATGCACAAATACAAAATTACAATTTAAGTGACATATAAATATATAAAAGTAAGAATTAAATGGTATGTATGTAAATGTATATAAAAATAGGACATTTATGAATTGTAAATGCAGTGCATGTAAATCTTCAATTTTTGCCGCAATCCGTTCGGACAAAATAAAGCCGCAGGTTTGATAACTGGATTTAGGGGCGGAGTGGTCGGACGGCTGTTAAGCCTTCCGCTCGACAGGGAAGAAGACTGAGCCGGAAAACATCCACGCGGCAAGAGAGATCTAGAAGGGGGGAGCTAGCCGGTGGAGTGTTCCGTCGCTAGGAGACTTCCGCTAAACAGAGTAGGTAAGTGGGCATTCGCGATCTGTCGGTCGCAGATACGGTCAGCGCCGTGGTGCAGCCGATCGGCATAAACAGCCGTTATTGTGAGTTCTGAATTTGAAGCCATGAGTAGTTACATCCTGTCAGAGAATGCAAAATCCAACCCAATCTGGCCGGGCTTTAGACTGCTGAAGCAGATTAATTTCTGCCCAGGTCTGATAAACAAGCACAGGAACTATAGCTGCTGTCCGTGCATCCGTCTGCGGCCCCTATAAGAGAATTTGTCCATCACCCCTAGCAGAGCAGAGAAGGTGGGCTGTTTGGGTTGCCCAAGCCGCCGCATTCACACGGGCACGACGTCTCCGTAGCTCAGACATAGGCAGAGAGACGAATATGCAAAACAATCACCTGGTTATTGTCCATAAGAGCGGCGGCCATGCAGTTAAGGTCCATCTTGTTCCAGTCCAGGCGGAGGAGGGGAGTATCTGGCCGAGGGCTAGACCTTGATAGATCCGTCAGTGGAGATCGAGGCAAAGACGCCAACTTTGCCACAAGTGATGTCATATATTTCCTTGTCCTCGGCAATAAGCTGTGCCTGTACTGACATTACCTCAATGTCCCAAGCTGTAAAGGCAGTTTCAGAGCTGTAAGTCAAAATTATCAGTCGGTAGAGTTGGTCCTAGTGGTGAGTTAGCTGGTCGATAAATACGGCCGACGCCGTGGGATGGTCGATCGTCCGAAACAGCTGTCACCGTGAGTTCTGTGCGTGACGGCAAGGGTTGGTCCGGTCGGCAGGTTGTTTGAAGCGACGGCTCAGATGAAGAGGATTAAGCCTGTTGGTGAAACCGTTCGCTGCCGGGAGAGGGCCAGCTGGCCGGCCAGGCGGGGAACAGGAGCCCACTGGATTGGTTCACGTGACAGAGGGCGGCTTTTGCTGGGGAGGCGGTCGGATGGCTGTCGTTCCATGGCAGTCAAGCAGACGGTCAAGCACGCATGTGCTGTCCGATCTAAATCGTCGATTATAGTAAAAGTGTATCTCGGTTGGTCTCGTTTTTTACTCTTTTTTTTCAAAAAAAAAAATTTTGATTGACGGTGTAGATTGGTAACCGACTGTGTAGGTCAGGCACCCATGCATCTAATGAAATATTTCCCAAAAGAGAGGGGGACCTGTTGTACCTCAGTTGGAGAGAAAATATTGAGTAGGAGTCCAGATGTGAGCTACATCTGGACAATAGAGGTCTGAGACTCTGAGCTCCAGCTCTGCCTCATTATATCATGTCGATTGTTCGGACGCAGCTCTGCGTCCTGTAATATTTTTTTTCCAATTAGGAGGGAAAGTTGGTCGGAAGTTGATGTGCTTGGGCTTTGAAATAAGTTTGGCGAGGAATATAAGATAAATGTTGTGTATGCTTGGATCTATGGGAGATAACTCTCTTCACTTTATGTTTTTCTTTAGGAGCATCTTCTTAAAGAGTTTTTATTTGTGTTGTTCATCTTTTTGTTAATGACAAGATTCACACTCATCATATCTTTTAGGATGTTGAATCTAAATTTATTTGTTAGATCATGCCCAAAGAATTACAGTGTTAGACAAACGAAAAGATTTGAGAGGAAGAGAAAGTGAGGAGAAGAGTAAGTCCTCGCCCGACGAGGGAAAGCAGATGTTTGCAGGGTGTCATTCTTTAAAAACGGAAGTAACAAATGGGGGAGGCCCCAAAATGTCCCATTTAGTGAAGCCTTCTTATTTATAGAATATAGGATAAGTAAAATGTAAAAATTACACATTTAATCTTATTTTAAAAAGATTAGTAAAGAATATTTTAATCTTCTTATTTTGGATGTTAGTTTGTCTCGGGATATGTGGAGATTATTTTTAAATATACAAATTAAAATACAAGCCACTGCATCATGCAATCATTAGGCTGCCTAATTAACTAATCACCCTAAGAAGTTCTAAGCACACCTTGTCAGAGAGGTCACCTGCCTCCCACCAGGCCTCGGCTTCTGTTTGCAGGCCAAATATTCTACTAAAAAGTAGTGATTAATTAAAGCTCAATTAACTATACTTAACAGTAATAAACCGGAGGATTAAAGCCAGTAAAGTCTGATAACCCCAGGCGNTGTCTCCATAGCTCAGCCATAGGCAGAGAGACGAATATGCAAAACAATCACCTGGTTATTGTCCATAAGAGTGGCGGCCATGCAGTTAAGGTCCGTCTTGTTCCAGTCCAGGCGGAGGAGGGGAGTATCTGGCCGAGGGCTAGACCTTGATAGATCCGTCAGTGGAGATCGAGGCAAAGACGCCAACTTTGCCACAGGTGGTGTCATATATTTCCTTGTCCTCGGCAATAAGCTGTGTCTGTACTGACATTACCTCAATGTCCCAAGCTGTAAAGGCAGTTTCAGAGCTGTAAGTCAAAATTTTCAGTCTGGAGAGTTGGTCCTCGTGGTGAGTTAGCCGGTCGATAAATACGGCCGACGCCGTGGGATGATCGGTCGTCCGAAACAGCTGTCACCGTGAGTTCTGTGCGTGACGGCAAGGGTTGGTCCTGTCGGCAGATTGTTTGAAGCGACGGCTCAGATGAAGAGGATTAAGCCTGTTGGTGAAACCGGTCGCTGCCTGGAGAGGGCCAGCTGGCCGGCCAGGCGGGGAACAGGAGCCCGCTGGATTGGTTCGCGCGACAGAGGCCGGCTCTTGCTGGGGAGGCGGTCGGATGGCTGGCGTTCCATGGCAGTCAAGCAGTCAAGCAGGCGGTCAAGCACGCATGCAGTGTCCTGTTTATGCCATCGAGTTTCGCAATGATGTATTTCGGTGGGTCACATTTTTTACTTTTTTTTTTCAAAAAAAAAATTTTGATCGACGGTGGAGATCGGTAATTGACGGTGTAGATCGAACACTGCATGTATCTCATGGAATAATTTTTCCCTATAGATAGGGGACCTATTGTACCTCAGCTGGAGAGAAAATATTGCGTCGGAGTCCAGACGTGAGCTATGTCTGGACAATGGAGGTCTGAGCTCCAGTTCTGCCTCATTATATCATGTCGGTTGTCCGGACGCAGCTCTGCGTCCTGTAATATTTTTTTTCCAATTAGGAGAGAGAGTTGGTCGGAAGTTGGTGTGCTTAGGATTTGAAATAAGTTTGGCGGGGAATATGAGATAAATGTTTTGTATGCTTGGATCTATGGGAGATAATTCTCTTCATTTTATGTTTTTCTTTAGGGACATCTTCTTAAAAGAGTTTTTATTTGTGTTGTTCATCTTTTTGTTAAGGACAAATTTGTCTGTTAGATCATGCTCAATGAATTACAGTGTTAGACAAGAAGAGAAAGTCCTCACCGGACCAGAGGAAACGAGATGTTCTTCGGACTCTCTATCTCATGTCATTCATTAAAAACGGAAGTAACAAATGGGGGAGGCCCCAAATTGTCCCATTTGGTGAAGCCTTCTTATTTATAGAATATAGGACAAGTAAAATGTAAAAATTACACATTTAACCTTATTTTAAAAAGATTAGTAAAGAATATTATGATCTTATTCTTTTTGGATGTTAGTTTGTCTTGGGATATGTGGAGATTATTTTTAAATATACAAAATAAATTACAAGCCACTGCATCATGCAATCATTAGGCTGCCTAATTAACTAATCACCCTAAGAAGTTCTAAGCACACCTTGTCAGAGAGGTCACCTGCCTCCCACCAGGCCTCGGCTTCTGTTTGCAGGCCTAATATTCTACTAAAAAATAGTGATTAATTAAAGCTCAATTAACTATACTTAAAAGTAATAAATTGGAGGATTAAAGCCAGTAAAGTCTGATAACCCCAGGCGTGACAACAAGAAATACCTCTTGAAAGCTGGACCCAGTAATAATCATCATGTAGCATGTGATATGGAATAATTATTCTAACTTAAATTAATCTTAGTGGCAAGCGATTGCTGTGGGGCAAGGCATTGCTTAATTGCTTATGGCTTACATTTTATGGGGATTGGTGGTCCTTTTGAAAGGCCCAGCTGTTGGGAAATAGCAGTGGACTGTCTTGATTTATATGTTATGGTAAAATGCTTTTATTATTTTTTTAATTTATTTACCTATCAAAATTACATAATTAATGCTAATAGAAAGGTCATGTATGCCAGTTTTTAAGCCTGTTATTTTTATCAAAAATTGATTAGGATTATTTCCAATTGTGAATGTATGTGTGAGAGTCGTGATGATGGAGAAAATTATTTTATATGGACACTGCATGCAGAAACACATGTGGTGTACGATCTCCACCGTTGATTATCAGTGAAGATATATTTTGGTAAGCCCCATTTAAATTTTTTTTAAGAAAAAAATATTGTGATCAACGGTGGAGATCGAACACCGCATGCATTTCTGCATACGGTGTCCGTATGGAATAACTTTTTTGATGATGACTGCGGCGAAGAAAGATGAACTTTAAATTGTTTTATTGCCTAGCATCAAAGATCTATGTTAGTTTTCTCATTAAAAATTGGTATGTTGTAAATGAATGAAAATTTTTATATAGTGGATGAGGTTGTCATACTATAATGCATTTTTCAGGCTAAAACATGTGCTTGAAATTTACACTCTAACTTTAGTTTCATGTTGAAAAAGTCTAGTAAACATGCATGGATGTAGTATTAGTTAATTGTAATAGTCGCCTATCAAATAAATTTATAGATAATGTAGAACAATGTCAATTTTTTATCATCATAAATTGGGTAAATATCTTAAGATAATATTAAATACCCATACTTTGAAATGTGACAACAAGTGTTTTGAAATGCTTAATGACTCACTATTTAGTTCAATCATAAAGGGTTCACATAATCAATTTGGTATGCATAGGTTGAATTTTAGGGTAGAAACAAATAATGGGAACTCCACATCACATGAAGCCTTTAGTTCTAAACCACATTTTAGTATGATAATAGATGCATATGATTATCAAGTTAGTGCAAGTGATATATATTTCACAACTAGTGGATTGAATTTGAAAAAGCACCAAATATGAAATCAATTAGAGTTTATTCTCTTTAAAAACAAAGGTAAATTATCTCTTATGGGACAGTTGCAAGTACCATTTGTATTTATCAATAGTTGCTCATAAGATGGATGTTAAATTTGAGTTTAAAATTTCAAGTTTGCCCTAACCACTAGACAAAATGATAAAAAAAGCTTTGGCCAAAGGTTAATTAAATGTTGTCTATGTAAATAATTTTATATTATTCTCAAATGATAATATTCAATTATTACTAGAAAATTGTAGACACCCTTGATTAAAGGATAAAAAATTACATTTTCTTTGGTTGGTAAAAATATATGTCATAAGTAGCTACGTTCACTACAAGAATTTAGCTTATTTTTGACAGATTAATGCTGCTGGAGATTATTTAAAATCTGTCGGTAACTTTATTTTCAATGGTTTAACTACGGCTTACTTGACGTAACAAAAACGTTTTTTGATAATTCATTTACCAACAGAATTAGCTACTGTTTTTTTAAACCTATTGTTTTCCGACAAATATAACCCATCGCTTATTCGATAGTCCAATGAATGACAGTTGAAACTCATCCAGTTGGTCATAAAGTCATCGACACACTGTAGCATCAGAAAAATAAATAAATCTCCTTTATCAACACTATAATTTACACTACAAGAAAGCTGTCCATTTTCGACGGTCTAATTTTGTCAGTTATCGGCAGAAAAACTATCGTTTATTACTGTTTTGACCGTTTAGCGACTGTTTTAAGATTGTAGCTAAAACTTATCAGTACTTTTTTAACCGACAGATATTATGACCACATTACTTTCTTGACGTCTTACCTACGCAATGTAATCATCGCTTTTGAATAATTCAAAAAGCACGGGCCGCTTTCTTAATGAAAGGTAACACTGTCAGAAATTAGCTACTGGTGAATTGTCGAAAAGTGTTGTGGTTGTTGTTTTATGATGCAAGTATTTTGTTGGTTTTTTGTCAAGGGTGTGTTAGTTTTGTTAAATGATGAGAACACCGTCGACAAATAGCGAATAATAAACTATCAGAAAAGTGTCGCTGTCGTCGTTTTTATGACGCAGGTATTCCGTTGATTTAGTGTCAAGGGTGCATCAGTTTAGTAATCCATGATGAGGCCACTGGTTAGTCATCGGTTTGTATAGAAGCAATCTCCATCAAAGTCTCATCGATAACTCGATGTAAATTTAACATACGGTATGGATCGTCGGCTACGACAACTAATATTTGAATAGTCATCTCAACACTCTTCAATAAGAAAATATCCACTCAAATATTCAACATAATCATATATAGGTGAAATGAAAAATATCCCCACTAATCCACCTCCTCATCATCCTCCACCTTCTTCTCCTCCTCTAATGCTGCCTTGCTACGCTGCTTCGCCCACTGTTGAAATACATCTAACTCGGCCTCCAACTTAGCCTCCATATTTGCCTCCAGCTCTGTCCTCATCTAACCTAAGCAGGCCTCCATCTCAACAGCAAATGAAGCAACACACCTGGAGACTGCCTCCTCCTGTGCGGTAAACATAGAAGTTGTAGATGCATTGGTGTAGGGGTGAGCGTCGTAGGCAAACACCTATGACCCGAGCCCATATACTTGATTCTTCTTCATCCCTTTAGCAACCTCCTTCCACAAGTCATACTCGGATGAATCACAATCTCAGATCGTAATACTGGTCGATTCTTAGGATCAACTCTCTTTCGGTTGCTTGTATCTTTCCTACAAAAAAAGTAGTTACATATGGTTAGAGAAAACATGGTGAAATATCAATTAGTTTAGCTCGTGAATTACCTGGGTCACTGATACCCTCCCTGTTCAAGCACACTTGCACACTGGGGTTTCACGCAAGTATGCATTTTGTATCAATAATATTAGATTTATGAGTCTGGAATATCAATCCCAAAGGGAATGAGACAGTTAGACCAAAAAAAAATTCTAGCTTATTATGTTTAGTTCTTAGCCTGGAAATAAAGTTAGTTTTTGTTATGATTACTAGTCCTATTGAATTACCACTAACTTTATTGGTTTACTCCTAAAGCAATTCTACTAAATTTAATTAAACTGGTGAAAATCAAGATATAAAGCATAATCTAAGTGGTGTGCAGGAACAGAATACTTTGAATTACAAATGTTGCTAGTGACAAATAGGGGCAATTCTCTTCTTTACCCTCTATCGAGTGCATAAAGATGTTTGGTTAAACTAGTTTTAATTCCTTAAACCCTAATTTAAACTCGTCAAAGATTATTTTCCTATATATTTGCATTGCCCTATGGACGACTTTTGCTTCACGCACTAGTTCAATGTGAATATTTTAATTATTCCTTCATAGCTCTTTCGAGTCATTATGGATCACAATGAATTTTAACTAATCACTTGGTCAGAATGAAAAGTAAATTAAGTATTGAAGAATACTCATCACATTAAAGAGTATAAACAAATGTTAAAAGCATTCTACTATTACTACACAACCTATTTATTCATTACAAGAGAAAGGTAAGAAGAACTACTCACAATGCATGGAATAAACACAATAAAATATTTTTAAATAAAGTAAATCCACTAGAATTGCGATATAGAAAAGTACAATACAAAAGGTGCACAATATTTAGTTTTTTTCCCTTTGCAAAATGATCTAAATGTCTCCCCAAAGGATCTTCTAATTTTTGTTGCAATGCTGAGAATCTCCTCTCCAATAAAACTCTCAATCGTTACCAATATCTCAATACAATAATCAAAGAGAATACAAGTTACTACCCTAAGAACTTCTAAGGATTTCCCATAGAATTTCTGAAGTACTTAGCCTTCTTCTCCCCCTCTTCTCCCCTCTTTTACTTCACCAAATATGCTAATATATGTCCAACATAATTCCTTGAATCGTGTGGAGAAAATTGTTGGAACTGCCCTAGGCAGTTATGGCGTCTAGGCTCCACAAGGTTGGTGCCTTTTCGCCAAACTCTCTATCTGGTCGATTGGGTTCTCGCACCTAGGCACCCAAGTAAGTGGTGCCACGGCACTCTGGTGTAGTGCCTTAGCGCCTAAAGGCTGACGCTTTGGTTCTAGTTACATGGTTTTCCCTTAGCTTCATGTCACCTTTCCTTAACTCCGTTTCTTCTCTACTTTATTCCAGCTCTACTACCTATTGTACCTTCAAAAAAAATGCAAAAATACTCTTCTTTAAAGTGCAATTTCATCCATAAATAGATGCAAAAGAGAAAGGAAATTAAGCATGCTTTAAGCCATATCAAAATCCCATAATATTAAATGTTGTTTGTCCTCAAGTAACACTAGAGTTTTAAAATCAATAGTGTGTTTTATTAAAATTATCTACAATTTTAATTCAGGGGATACATAATTTAAATTTAGATTAACTCTAGTAAACAAATCTATCTCTACGGTATAAGTAAACCTTTCATCTAACTTAGAAATTTTGATTATTTATTCAATTTAGAAAGGAGTAAATGCTTGCTAACTTAAGTAGTTTAGATGGTGTAAAAATATAATCAATTGCTCCATTTAAAAAAAAATCTTACATACTCACTTTGAATACGCATAAGTTTAGGAATGTAATATGTTTCAACTTTAGAAAGAATATGGTGAAACCAATTTTTTATAATAATTTTCCTCAAGCTTCTCCTCAATATTTTTCTTTTAATCATTTTTTTCTTGCTTTAGGATGTTTATTTTTAATCCTTAGCTTTATTTTAAGGAGGATTACTATATCTAGATAGTCTTTTACTAGTTTTGAATTCCACTTTTAACCCTCAAAAGTGAAACCTATCACACTCTTTCACTTTCTTAAAATTTTTCAAAGAAAATATGAAATAATTA
Organism: Phalaenopsis hybrid cultivar; assembly: GCA_002079205.1. Lineage (NCBI taxonomy): Eukaryota > Viridiplantae > Streptophyta > Magnoliopsida > Asparagales > Orchidaceae > Phalaenopsis > Phalaenopsis hybrid cultivar. The sequence goes on from JXCR01003318.1 coordinate 26,389, forward strand.
TACTTTATGATTTTATTGGAGACTAAATTCTCATGAAGTGTTTATCTAAGAATACTTAAGTTAACAAATATAAACTATTTTTCTACCGGTTAAACTATAAGTTCACTACACACCAGACTAGGCTGATTTACATGGAATAAGAAATAAAAATACTACGTTTTCCTTACTCCAAGTTGCAATAATTTCAACTTAACACCACATACCTCAAATTTCTATTAAGTCATAACATTTTTTTTTAATACAAGTAATTGAGGAAAGATAAATTTAACCATTTAAAACACTTTCTCACCCCCCCCCAACCCCAACAAACTTGAATTTTAACATGTATAACAATGTAAAACATGAATATAAGCAAGGAGAAAAATTAGCATGGAAGTACATCCTACTATATGTGTCTTTCTCAAACAATTACAAGTATACATAAGAAAGAACTAACAGGTTGTAGTGTATAAATCACAACTAAACATGATTAACATGAAAGTACACCAGAAATAATTAAAATATTACAATAAAAAAGTTTTAGCATGTGTCAAGAGAAAGAATAAACTAATCCAGAAGTACAACCACACCAAAAAAATGTAGAATAATATATCTAGTACAAGATAAAGGAGAATCACTCATCCTCTTTCTCATCTTGTCTCCCTTCTCCACTTCCACATCTTCAATGGAATCTCTTTTCATTAAACTACCATATGCTTATAGATAATTTTTGTAAGGAATATCCTTTGGACAAGATTTTTCCTATTATATTGGCTTATGTGTTGATAATCTCAGGTATATCCTTATCCTATAAGGTATACACCTTTAACAGTTCAAACGAAAAGGTACTCCTCAAGCTCCACAAATGGCTAGTTTATTGAAGCACCTAAATAGAATAACCCAGAAATAAAATAGGAGATAATGAATTGAGATGGAGCTGTCTTATGTCCAAACTCAACATGTCTCTAGTAAATCCTTAAGTTTGATTGAGAACTAAGATGTAAGGGATTTGATTGATCCTAATAGTCCCAGAGAACATATAAAACTCTAGTCATAATGAGAAGACATAGGAATCACCTCTCTCAAACCACGCTAAAAATAAAGTAATCAAATCACAATCCTAAGCTTTAACACACATACAGACAATTCACACCACAACAAACAATAACACAACACACTAAATACAAAATAAATTTTAGTTGTCTCCCAAAAAGCGCTTGGCTTAACGTCATCAACTTGACAAATCCAGAATTTACTCAGGTTGACCTAACATTAAACCTTCATTAATCATAGTTCTATCACCACCTTAGTAAGGTTTAAATCTATGTCCATTCACTTTGAATATTCTACCACTTTGAGGATCTTTAATATCAATAACACCAAAATGATACACTTTAACTACAGTAAATAGCCCTGTTCACTTGGACTTTAGTTTTCTGGGAAATAATTTCAATCGTGTATTATATAGTAAAACTTCTGTCCAACCTTAAAATCTTTTCTATGAATCTTATGATCATGCCACTTTTTCCTTTTCTTTTTATAAATTCATGCATTTTCATAGGATTCTTGTCTAATTTCCTTGAGGTCATTTAACTGCAATTATATGTTCCCTCTAGCTTCTTTCATACTATAATTGAACTCATTAATAACCCAATAAGCATTATGTTCTAATTCAACTAGTAAGTGAAAAGCTTTACCAAATATGAGCCTATATGGAGACATTACTAAAGTTTTGTAAGCAGTCCTATAGGCTCACAATGCTTCATCTTATCTCATAGGAAAATCCTTTCAGCTAGGATTGACAGTTTTTTCTAAAATTCTTTTGATTTTCCTATTAGATACCTCTGTTAAAACACTCATTTAAGGATGATAAGTTATGGCTATCCTATGCTTAATTCCATACTTAGTAAATAATGTCTCAATTTCTCTATTCTTAAATTGGCTTCCCCCATTACTAATGATTACTCTAGACATACAAAATCTACTAAAGATATTCTTTTTTAATAATTTAAGTACATTTTAAGCATCATAATTCGGAAGTGCTACTACTTCAATCAATTTTGAGGCATAGTCCACAATTATCAAAATATATAAATTCCCTAAAGATGATACGAAGTGACCCATAAAATCTAAACCACACACATAAGAAATCTCAATCTCGAAATTTATAGGCATTTCATATCGCTTCAAAATATTGTCTATTTTCTGGCATCTATCTCAAGTTTTTATATATAATTTCACATCTATAAATAGCGTAGACTAATAAAATTCAGATTGCAAAATCTTATAAGCAGTTCTATCAACTCCAAAATGTTTCTCAAATTCAAAATCATGATATCTCTTAATAATTTTTAGGCTTTCTTCTAAGGTTACACATCTTCTAATTACCCAATCCTTACATTTTTCTATAAAGATATGGGTCATCCCAGAAGTAATTTCTGGCATCACGTATAATTTCTTCCATTGATGATATGTCATGTCATAAGGCATTATATCACTAATTATAAAGTTTACTATGTCATCATACCATGGAATGTGCCACTCAGTAATAATAAACAGTTGCTCATCAAGAAAAATTTCATTAATTTCACCTTTATAAGTATATGAATCTCTTTGATCCAATCTTGATAAGTGGTCTGCTATTAAATTATCAGCACCATTCTACTACTTTGATATCAAATTATTGCATCAAAATGACTCATCAAATCTATCTTGGTTTAGCATCCTTTTTTGACATGAGATATTTAATTTTAGAATTGTCAGTGTGAATAATTTATTTTATTTCAATCAAATATTGCTTAAATTATCAAAAACTTATGCTACATTAAATAACTTTTTCTCAGTAGTAGTGTAATTAATTTGAGCTTCATTAAGTGTTTTACTAACATATTATATAGTTTTAAACATTTTATCACGTTTTGTCCTAAAACTGCCCCAATAGCATAGTCATTGGCATCACACATTAGCTCAATTGGTTTCCCTCAATTAGGTGAAATAATCATAGAAGTAGTGACTAATTTCTTTTTAATAATATTGAAGGCATTTAGGCATTAATGTTAGATATTAAATAGGTCATCATTTTCTAAGAGACGGCATAGAAATTTGGCAACTTTATAAAATTCTTTATATATCGCTGATGGAATCCAACATGTTCCAAAAGGCTTCTAACTCCCCTCACAGTAGTAGGAGGAGGTAGTTTATAAATTATTTGAATATTTGTTGGGTCTACATCCATGCATTTTGCAGATATTTTATGTCATAATATGATTCCTTCTGAAACCATAAATTGACGCTTCTCCCAATTGAGAACTAAGTTGGCTTTTTCGTAGTGTTTCAACACCTTCACTAAATCATCTAAACATGAATCAAATGATGGTCGAAACACTAAAAATTTATCCATAAACACTTCAACTCCTTTTTCAGTTAGGTCACAAAATATATACATCATACACCTCTGAAAACTAATAGGTGTGTTTCATAACTCAAAAGACAATCTTCGAAAAACAAAAGTACCATAAGAAATTATAAATGTTGTATTTTCTTGATCCTCAAGAGCTATAGGTACGATGATACCCGAAATATTCATCTAGAAAAGCAAAAATATGGATGGCCAACTAGCATATCCAACATCTTATCCAAAAAGGGTAAAAGATAGTGATCTTTCCTAGTGGCAGAATTTAATTTTCTATAGTTTATACATATTTTTCAGTTAGTGACAGGTATAGTTGGAATTAGTTCATTTTGTTCATTTATGATTATTGTCACTCCTCCATTCTTATGAACATAAGGAATAAAACTAACTCAGGCACTATCTGATATATGATAGATAATATCTAAATTGAGTCATTTTAATATTTCCTTTTTGACAACTTCTTTCATAATTGGATTTAATCTCCTTTGAGTATCTGTCTGGGATTTATGATCATCTTTTATCAGGATTCTATACATACAAATAGAGGGACTAATCCCTTTATATTTTTTATGGTCCATCCGAAAGATTTATTATAATTCCTCAGAATATCCATTAATTCTTCTCTTGTAAATTCTTCAAATGAGGATATGATAATTGCTAATGTAGATAACTTCTCTAAGTAAGCATACTTTAAGTGTATGGGAAGTAACTTCATCTCAAGTTCAGGGGGTTTCTCAATAGAAGGAATAAGAAGTCTAGTAGTTTTTATCATCTCTAGAATCTCAAACCTCCATAAACAAATTTTGAATCTTTGATAATCAATAGGTATGATTCCTCCTGAAAGTATGTGACTTCCTCATCATCCAAATTTGACTCTACTGATTTAACTTCATAACTTTCTTGGAATTGGCTACTACACAAATAATCAATTAAGTCCATTCGATAACACACGTCTTCATTTCCTTTAGAAGTATGTTTTACAAATTTTAGTACATTAAATGTAACTTCCTGATCATTTACTATCATAGTTAATTTACTTTTTTACACATCTATCATAGCTCGTCCAGTGGCTAGGAAAGGTCTACCTAAAATGATTGGAAATTATTTATCTTCCTCCATATCTAAAACAATGAAATCAATAGAAAAGATAAATTTATCCACCTTGAAGAAAATATCTTTTATAACCCCCTTTGGATAAGTGATTGATTGATCATCTAGCTGAAGAGTTACAGTATTAGGAGGCACTTCTCCTAATCCTAACCTTCTGAAGATAGAAAATGACATAAGTTTTATACTTGCTCCATGTTCACATAAAGCTTTTCCAAAAAATCTTTCTCGTATTGCATAAGGAATAGTAAAGCTACCAGAATCCTTAAGTTTCAGAGGAAGCTTCTTCTGAATAATTATGTTGTACTCTTCACTGAGCATAATTCTCTCGTAATCTACAATTTTCCTCTTCTTGTTAAAAATGTCCTTTATGAAATTCACATAACTGAGCATTTGCTCCAGAGCCTCAATAATAGGAATATTAATAGTTATCTTCTTAAATAATTCTAAAAACTCTAAAAAATTGCTGATCCAAATTATGTTGTTTAAGTCTTTAAGAAAATGGAGCTGGTGGTTTTTCTAAGTTAATCTTAGTTAAAGATACTGGTTTTCTAAATCCTTAGAGATATTCTTCAAAAGTTTTTCAATTTTCACTGTCTCCTTTTCAATATCAATCTCTTTCCGAACTATATTCTCCAACTCTCTTCCACTCTTTAATTAGACAGCTTTCATATGCTCAATATTCTTCTCCATAGGGTTACTCTCAGTGTTGCTAAGAAGAGTTCCTTGGGATTGATTTCTAAGGGAGTTAGCAATCTGTCCCAACTGATTTTTTATGTTTCTTATAGTCGCACCTTGACTTTACAATTGATTCCCTATTTGTAGTATAACCTCCTCACAAAACAACTTATTCTCATTAAACTATGGATTAAAGTTAAATCCTAGAGGATAAAAAGGTCTATAGTTGGTACTACTCTGGTTATTCCAATTTACTAAAGGATTTGTCTGGATATTTCCTTATTATTGGTTTCCCACACCAGAATTGTTATTCCTGTTAAATTTAGAATGGTTCTTCTAACTTAGTTATAGAACTGGAACATCAGTTGTTAGGTATGTTATTAATTGCATTTAAGGTCTCAAATGATGAAGTACTAGCATCAACCATTTGTTTAAATGATTTTTCCTCAATTACTAGAGGTATTTGAGGTTGGTTCATTAAAAAATGATCTAGCTTCTCTGATATTGCTACTACATCAAAAGTTAGAATTGATAGCACATTCGTATCATACACGCTAGCTACCTTCCTAAGGTTTACTCTTTCAGAAGTTCATTGGAAATTTTTAGTTTCCATCTCTTCAATCAAAAAGTAAGCCTCATCAAATGGCTTGGACATGAGTGAACCACCAACAACAATATCAATAATAGATCTAAGAGATCCTATTAAACCATTGTAAAAAGCCCAAATAATTGACTAATTGAGCAAAGCATGATGTGGACACTCCCTAAGAAGTTCATTAAACTGTTCTTATGCCTCATAAATCGACTCACCTTCTAATTTACAAAGTGAAGTAATAGCATTCCTAAGTTTAGTAGTTTTTGAAGGTGGGAAATACTTAGCTAGAAATTTTTGGGCTAAGTCACCCCAATACATATCTAATACTGAAACAACAGTTTTTACATAAAAAAAACTTAAAATTACAAATCTCATGAAGGGGAGACTTAAGATAGAAAAAAAATTTACCTAAGGGCTTGAGAAGAGGATGGCTCACTGAAGCTGCAATTTTGCTAGTGGAATACGCCTGAGATGTCGGACCGCTCGAAGAAGGAGAAGTCGTGTCATTGTTGTCAGAGCTATGGAGCAATGAAACATATATGGAAGAGCGAATGAGGCTCTATCATGGGGAAATTGTATTTTTGGGCACTTGCGTTGACGTTGCGTTGGATCAATTCCAACGCAAATTATATAGCTTTAGCCTTACAGTTTGCATTGACAGGTTGTCAACGCAAAGTGAGACGCAAACTGTTTGTGTCGATAAATTTTCAATGCAATGTTCCCCACAAATAATTAACGTTCAAGTTCGTTGTAAGTCGGCACAAATCCAATGCCACTATTTGCGTCAAAACTTATCAGTCGCAAATAGTGACACTAATTTGCAAGTTTCTTTTAGTGTGCCCTTAAATGACTTCAGATTGTCATCCCTAATATTTCTCATATTCTTCTTTAATACATCACACTTATATATATTATTTCATGGTGGTTTTATTCAAATTTAGATATAGACTATTCAAATCTCATTCACCCATTACCATCTTTTTTCTCTAGCTTCTTTTTTATTCTAAATAATCCCCTTCATTTTGCATTACACATGCTCATTTATTGATAATTTTGACTAATGCAATGCATCTTTAAGATTTGCACCCTAGCTAAACTCTATTAATATCAAAAGCTTAACCTTAGAGTCACAAACCTTTGTGTACAACCCACTATGATTTAGCCATTTGCACCAACATTTATGATGTTATTTTTAAACATTTTATCCTTTATGGTAGCCTCTGGACTCTTCTATGGCTGAAAATTTTCCAACAAATGTTGCTAAATGTGTGAATGTCTATTATGGCTAATAAAGTAGATGTCTAACTATTATTAATAATACTAATTCCCATCATTAAATAACTCTTACTCTTATCATATGTAATATTTTTAACACTTGATGTCACCACCAATTACTTCAACCATCAATCCCACCATGATTACTTCCTATCATCTCTATTGTAGTAAAAAAGAATGAGTTTTCATGCGATGAAAATGACATAATTTTATCTGATTTTGAAGAATTGATGTTACTAAATTAGGATCCATATAAAAATATAATATATGCAAAAAAAAATGAAAATAAGATGAAAGAGTAAAGGAAATGAAACTTTCAAGGGAAAATTACATGCATAGCAACCAATTCTTATGGATTTACCTATCTCACGTCAAAACTTTCATTTTTACACACAAATCTCTTTACCTATGAATGAAAAGATGGACTTGACTATTAAAATGTCATAATGAGTGCTACTTTTCATATGATGTTTGTAATTATGAAAGTTTATGTGTGAGATAGATAAATATGAAAGTTTTGAGTGCTATGCATGTAAAAGCTCCAACTTTAATTAACAAAGTGGTAGTAAGAGCTTTTATAAATTTAACTTTAGTTTTAAAATTGCATAAATTGTCATTAAACAGTAGAGAAATATAAAGGGGTCGGTGGTTGAAGCAACTATTTAGTTTAGTTCTTAGTCCAAAATATATCTATAGAGCTTTTTTGTGGCTAAAAAATAAAATTTTAATGATTTTATTCTATCACTTAATTCAATGGTAACCATGCTCCCTAAGCTTAAATTAATTTTTAGAAGCTACAGAAAATCATGACTGGAGTTGAGTGCCTTGATTAAAGGGATTGCTTCTTGATTTTATTGGGATTTCCGATTGAATACTGTCGTAAATGTGTTGTTGGCAATTCCTTATTCTCTTCATTTCATGTGAGTAGAAGTTGTTGAGATGAAATTTTACCACATTGAGATAAACTCCTGTGATATTTGGGAAGGACTTCATTAGGACTTGTTGGACTTGGCATATGTGATGATGTTGTTGCGGTACAGTTGTTAAGGTTTATGTTGAGAAATTAGGGCGAAGAAAAATAAGAATTGACACAAATCCAGAAGAACACAAAAAAATTTACGAGGTTCACCAAAGATGTCTACATCCTCGGGAGCAGAGCGGCGACTCACTTTTCAATATTCAGAAAAGAGTATATAAAATACAGAATCCAGCTTACCTAGGGTTACAAACATGACAGATATATAACTCTATTGTACAATATGTAATTGCTTAAATTACCCCTGTACCAAACTGCGCGGTGTTGCCCCCGCACCCCCAACCCACATAATGAAACTCCCCCGATTGGATAGATCCTTATGCTCCACTCCGCTTGTGAGCTTCGCTCTGCTCTAGCATCTGTCTCATTTATAGTATATGAGTCATACCTAACAAATCTCCACCTTGGCGAATGTCCAAACCCTTTAGAAGAAATGCATATATCCAACAAATCTCCACCTTGGCGGATATTTAGCCCCTTAGGAGAAATATATCATGCAATTTCTTATGCATCAATGTAGGTTGGGCCACCACGCTTCCGTTGTGCCCTCACTGATCCCCCCAACCCGCTAAATTCCAAGAGACAACTCTTCAATTCCAAGAGACATCTTTTCATTCCATGAGACTTCAAATTCTAGTATTATGAATCATACCTAACAGTTTATGCCCACATTATTAGTTAGTAGTCTTTTCTCTTATATGTAGAACGATGGACTAACGTCATGGGTAACTTGAAGATAATCGGCTTGTCTTTGTTCGACATGCACTCATTTCATCACAATTCAGTTTGACAATATTTTAATAATGTCTTTTTTATGTATAAAAATTACACTGTTCAAAATATAGGACCTACAGTAATGTAATAAGTTAAGCTTAATTGACATTTTACATTTTCTTTTTTCTTTCTCTGATATTTCTTGCAAAAATTTTATTATCGACAATTAGTTGCTTAGAACTTAACTATTTGTGTTTGTACATGATTTTTGTACAACATGAATACAATAAGCATCATATCTGCAGCCGAGAATGCTTTGACATACAAAATTAACATTCTATTTTTTTCTTGATACAAAATTCAAAACTAATATTAAAACTAATCAAAATGGCATTTCTCTTCTCATCTCTTCTCACTCAATAGTGGAGGGGTGGTGGTTGTCCGGTAGAAGAATTGAAGAGGGCGCATCCAGCCTTGTAGAGGGACGAAATGGTCGGTTGTAATGGAGCCCGACTCTGAGAGACAAGTCCGCGGGTCAACAACAATGATGATTACAAGTCATAAAAAATGGCGACAGGGAGGGCATGGTCCAACGGCACCTGAGGGCGAACCAGCTCAATTTTTTGTTCATTACATTGAAAAAAGCATTATGTTGTATATTTTGTGGGAAGTTCTTAGAGAGTTCATTGCCATAGCTTAGAGGGACTAATGGCTTGCACTCTTTATGCTTGAGAAACGAATTCATTCTTCTGTGTTGAATTTAAAATTATCTGGGAGGCACCTCTAAGGGATATGGCAAAAGAAGGAGAGGGAGAGAGGGGAACAAAGAGCAATAACACAAAATTAAACAGTAAAATTAGGTAATTGTAATTCTATTATATTTACATTCTATTATATTAAGTAATATTTATTCATGAAATGAGTCTTCTATTTATAGGAATGGAGCAAGTGTGTATAGTTACACTTTTTACCTTGTAATACATAGATACCGAGGAGGTATATTAGTCAGTACATGCGTTTAGGCTGGGAGCACAAATTGTAGTTCTGTCGAATTCGACCAGATAGGAACGGGAGGTCATGGTGGCTCCCGTTCGGCCTTTACCGTCTGACCTTTATGGTTCGGATGTCTATACATTAAATTACCAAAACAATTGTTTGTTGACTCCAAGAGAGTAGTTGAGTGCAATTCTTTTAAGGATTATTTTCCTTCCAGCTTGCAAGAGTCGAAAAACTAGATATGAGATTATGGATCATCTTTGGTGGGTCTCGGGGTACCACGTCGCCTCATCTGTCGGTCGTTCGATCCCTTTAAGATTCTTACTGACACATATTTTATGTGCATATTTTAGTTTCATGATTTTGTTGCTCCTTATAATGGCGATTGCGATAATGAAAAGGGAATCTGATTTTCGAAACATTAACTGTATTTATGACTATTAAATATGCAATAATTGACTATTCTTGGATTTTCATGTCAGACCCCCTATAAAAGTGACTTATCTTTCACGTGGTTCCTTGGGCTAATCCTCATCTTCTCAGTTGCTTTGATTATGGAGGGTGTACAGCTTCCAAAGTCAGTCAAGTTAAATGAGGAGGCTTGTGCTATAGTATTTCAGGTGATGAAGAAGAGGTTTAAATCGGCTTTTAGGGGTGAACGACCCGACAAACTTTTAGTGGCCCAGGCAATGACTTCTGAACCGGTGGTTGAAGTGGGATAATTGAATTTTTCAATGATCGTCCTGTAGGGGGTTATTGGATGATAGAGGGAGGTTTTCCCGTAAAAAAGCGTCGTACAGTGGGATAGATCCATCTAGATGATGGGCAAGCAGAATAGTCGACTCGCCCTTCAGTTTTTCCCAAGCTTGTGGAAGGAGAGGATCAAGAGCCAGCTTTCGTACTGATACCGCCAGATGACTGACTACAAATGATCAAGGGGTTATCTCCGATCATTTTCTGACAAATGCTTCCCAACTTGTTTTTCAGCCCCCGCCGGCAAGGCAGGAGACCGGGAAGAAGCATGTTCCTTCACCACGTCAAACATGAACAGGATGATGGGACCTTCTTTAGGCTATTGCAAAGCGTGATGCTGCTTAGGCTAGTTTTGTAGCGGACCCGTGGTCCACGAAAGGCTCCGGGCATTCTAAAAGACTGCTCGGGGATGAATCGACGTGTTTGACGGTTGACCCGGCAGCAGTGTTTCGAGTGTCGGATCCGTCCATCTTGGCTAAGCTTCGTCCTCGTGAGGTTGAGATCCCCTCAGCTCAAAGAACCGATCGTCTTCACCTTTGTGATGTGCAGCCAGAAAGGTTCAAGGTTTTGATCTCCCGGCTTTTTATTTTGCTATTTGGATCGTCTCGAGATCAATGCCAACTTTCATGTCCATGTTTATTATCAGTCTAAAATGATGTGACTAAATGAGAGAGCTTGGCGGGTCGACTGAAGTGAGGTCGACGACTATTGGATTGCCTCAACATCTATGCAAACCTTTTTTACTATAGATGTATAGAATTTTGTTATACTTGGTAGCTATAAATTCTAACTTCTTACTTACAATGGAATATCAAAAATAAGTATATTAAATAAACTACTTCAAATCCATAATATGGTTTTGTTCGATCATCACAATGTCTAATTATCTTAGTTATGTTAGATTAAGGTTTGATTATGGATAAAAAAAACCATTTTAAAAATCTAAATAAGGTTAAAGCACTTCAAATCTAAGGTCACATTCAAGTTCATCAAATTTTAAAAAAAAGGAACTTTTTGGGGGAAAAAAATGAATTTAAGACATAATATCCTAGACAAAATTTAGTATAGAATACAAGAGTACTTTCCTTAAAATCTAAGGTATTTCCTTCCATCAACTTGGCGAAGATACTTTATCATACCTTTCAATGAAACACTCAAAACTTGCCAAAAAAATACTTTTATAACAAAATATATCATATTATAAAATACATAAAGCTACCTTGCCATACAAAACCAAATATTATTATAATTATTATTATTATTTAATCTAACAGAGGAGTTTTGTGGCCATCATTTCCATTTTTCCTTTTTGGCTATATGGAGGGCGGTGAGACATCTTTAAGAAGCTACGAACCACCGTTGCGTCTTCTCCGTTACCGTTGGGAGGGAGAGAAAAGGTGGTCACTGTCGGTGGCCGGTGAAGCAAGCGGCGGTTGCGGCCAAAGGCGCTGCCTTTTTTCCCGGCACTCCCGCCATTGCTTCTCCATCACAAACCTTTTCCTGCAATTCTTCTCGCCTTTTACACCGAAAGAGAAAGCTTAGAGATTGATATTTATAAACCAGATTACATACTCTTATTTCTATTCTTCAAATTCATTTGCTACGATCGAAGTGAAAGTTAAGGTAGATCATATATAAAAATCTCATCTTTTTCTCTGCTTCTCTCTCACTGTGCATTTCACCTCTCTCTCTCTCTCTCTCTCTCTCTCTCTCTCTCTGACGCCCACACATAATATTATTGATACTTCTGTGCATCAGAGCATTTCGGATTTTGGATATATGGTATGATTCATTACGGCTAGCACTACAGATGGACTTCATTTTTGTGATTGTTTGAGAATTTTTATTGAAGAAACTCAAGACGTGGGATCGAACTTCTTCAGCTCTATAGCGATAAAGGTATTCTTCCTCTAATTGAGCTTCTCTTACTTAGAGGGTATTGGGAAATTATATATGCGCTACACCCCTGTAACATCTCTATAACCTACCTGTATCTTCTAGTAAGTTCTACGTTTCTGTTTTCATATATTTCTCACTCTAATCTAAATGCTAAGAAGTTAATGTTTTGGTCATCTAAAAATAAAAATTTAGGTTGATTTTCATAATGTGATATTAATTTTTTTTAAGATAAAGCATTACTTTAATAATAAGCATATGCACATACAAAACATAAATATTCTCAAGTTTGTGAGTTTAATTCTTATTTAAAAACACAACACAAACTATTAGCCAAGAAAATTGAGGTAAGATCTTAAGGGATTGTAACTAAAAAAATTCTAGATGTGCTTGCAATATAATTAACTTGAAATCATATTGATATAAATAAATACTTATGTATAGCAATGTAGCAAAAAACAATATAAACATGATGCATTATAACTATAGAAGCACATTAGATTATTTGATTAAATCATAGATATATTTTTTGAAAAGGATAAATGTTTATCTCATAGTTAACTAATGATGATTACAATATTTTAATAATTGACATAAGAATTAAGAGAACTCGTCAGCATTATTTTCGCTCGGCCTTGAATTAGCAATTAGTTATTTTGAAATTGAGACGCATGTCATTCAAGCCATAACTTTTTTATAAAAAGTAATAAATGATTAATTTTTAATATGAGTTTATATTTTTATATTTTTTTAACTTTTTATGATTTTTAATGCTAGAATTATTTGTATATATACATGTTTTGGCCCTGTATTAAAGGTTGTGTAACTGATAGTTTACTTGTAACTTTTAAGGTAATAATTAGGTTGATAAAAGCAAGACTACTTTTGCCATCTCTCCATAGCAAGTTACCCTCGGTGCTTGTGCATT
>JXCR01003318.1:45686-62162 GCA_002079205.1 Phalaenopsis hybrid cultivar
AAGTGGTGTTGGATATTGTTTTTCATCTTTGAAATTTTTTTTTCTTTTTTGAGTCTATTTGTGATAAGAATGTTTTGTAGGTGCCCATTTTTTAGATTGTTTAATTCTTGGTGTGAATTTATTTTATTGTTTATTTACTTGAACAATAATTGGGAATAAATTAATATTTTAGAAAATGGTATGATGGTGCTTTTTGATCCTCTTCCTGTTTGATGATATTTTTTTTTATTAGAATATCCCAAGTTAAAACTATGTAATATATATATATATATATATAATATTTTTTTTTATTTTGTGGACTTCTAAGGAGGCATGTGATGTGTGTAGTAGAGGATTGAATGTAACTTGATTAATACACTCCATAGATGTGTATGAAATGAATCAATTGAATCATATTGATGTATATATCTCAAATATTTCTCATTCAAGTAATGTGGCTTCAAAAAAATTATTTTTATTTTTTATGGGAAAGATTCCCATAAAAGCAAACTCGTATGGTTAATTATAATGCCAGATAACTTTGAGAACACTCTTAATTATGGAATCAATGCTTATGTTGTCTGAATAACATTGATAAATTTCTAATCAACTAAAAATTAGAATGGACCTAAAGGACTTCATAGAGGATGAAAGGGGTATATTTTAAGAAGAGGGTAAGTTAAATGACATCAAAACAAATTTGAAAGATATTTATGTGATAGCACTTGTCTAGAAAATAAAAGACATGAATATATGTAAAAAAATGGAGAACTAGTCTTCCAAAGGTTGTGATGGTCTTTCTCAAAATCCTCGTATTAAAAATCATTCTACGATATTATTGCCATAAGTGGTGAGGGGTGTTAACCTCACTTTTGGTCGACCAATATTATTTAACCTCTAGTCCCTTTCCTAGGCTTAAGAGTCCTTCCTAGTGCCCCATAAGTGATTATTGGTTCTGATCTAACTAACTTAGTCATTTTCCTTCAAGCCCAAGAAAGCTCTAACCCTACAGAGCCCTATTTAGACTCATCTCTCTTGATGAAGTTAGGAGTCTAGTGAAAAGTTCACTTTGGAAGTTTGAGATCTCAAACTCAAGTAGGGCTTTGGCTTGGCTTAGTTCATGGTTGTCTTGATAAGGTTTTATTGGCTCGCATTCAAAAATAAATATAAAATAAAATTAATTTAATCTAATACCTAATTTAATCAAACCTAAGCTTAAAATAAACCTAGAACTTGTTTAAATAAATTTTAAGAAGTCAAAACTATGCTCAAGTAAATTCAATATAAATAAATCCAAGCCTAACTTAATCCACATATAACTTAAAACTAAATTCAACTTAACACTAATCTATCTTAATGCAAAACTAATTACAATTATACTAAGTTACACCTTTGTTGAATTGAACCTACGTATAATTAAACCAACTTCAATCCAAACTAAATTCAAGTCAAATTTAAACCTCAACTAAAAATAAGCTAACTTGGAAGTTAAGTCTAAAACTAAATCACATTTAAAACAAAACCAATGTAAGCGAATTTTAAAACTAAATTAATGAAAAATCTAATATAGCTCAACTCAAGACTAAATTTTAAATTGAAGCTAAAACAAAACTAAAACTAAATTTAATCTAAACTTAAATCCAAATCTTATAAATAAATCAGTTATAAACTTAAATGTTGAACATAAACCTAACTTAAACTAAATTTATCTTAATCTAAATTGGACCTATATGAATGATCCTATATTTATATAAACTAGTTTTAATCTAGGGACAAAAATCAAACTAAAACTATGCCTAAACATAATCAAATTTTAACATAAACATTAACTGAAGTTATAATCAAGCCACTCACTCCTAAAGTTAAGACAAATCAAGCCTAGTCTGAGTCGATCCCAAGAGCATCCATTTGAGCTACCTTGAGTTTAAAGAATACACAATCCTAATTGACTGGCCCAAGGCATAGCTGGGTATGTTTGGAAGTTGCTTCCACTTGGTCCAACCTTTAAGCTAATTATGTTGCACCTACATCAGTCAAAATGACTAACTTGAAGCGTTGATTGACTCAATGGTAGATTCAGGCATTTACTTTCCAAGAAATTGGATTCAAGTCATTATCAATGGGTTGGGGCTTCACACTGATTGAGCCACCTCATTTGGTCGACTCAACCAAGCCCTATTTAACTAACCGTGCTAATTGACCTCGTCTATGTCAGCGGTCTCAGACTATCCTGCAAAGCCTGGCAAAATTTCCTAAATTTGTAATGCTAGGACCTCCTTAAGTTCTCGATGTTATATATGTGCTAGATTTAAAGTTGGGTTTGCACCATGTAGATCCAAAAGCTCATGGCCTAGCTAAAAAGAACTCATGTCAAAGTTCTTCGATCTTGGCATTCTTTTGAGCCTTAGCCACTGAAGGGTGGTTGTCAGATTGATCTAATCGGTCGCCCAACATTGCTCGCTAGAGATTAGGATAGTCTTCCCTAGCTTTATCATTATTATCATGGTTTTAAAAGCTCAATTTTGAATGGCCTCATTTGTAATTCAAAAGGATCAATTGACAATTCATTGATTTCTTAGCTTGAAATAAACTTCTCAAAGCCTTCTCTCCCATTATAACAATGCTCTGTGTACTCTAGACACCAACTCCAGCAATGATCACCCATGGAATTGGTCTTCACACCAACCCAAGCATCATAAGTTGTTGATGTCTAAAGATAAAGTGTTCTTGGGAGTGTCATGAAGCTCCATGTCACTGGAATTAGATTGGCTCACTCTGGTTCTAGATATTATTCTCTAATCTTTCTCTATTCATTTCGATTTAGAACATAGAGAAACATATTAGGATTAATGACAAAAACATTTAAAGTAGAACCATAGCTAGGGTATCTTGATCCTTTTGGACATGAAAGACTCAAGCGTGCCACTCTAAATTGTGTGAACTAAAAAGGAGATAGCGGCAATCCACATCTTCTAGCCAGAGGTAGAAGACAAAATTAGGATACTCCATTCACACTTTTTGATCGGGCAGTCTTAGAGATAAAGGCACCCTTATAAACCCCTTGGCTAAACTGCACTATCTAATCACGTGCAGGTGCATGAAAAGTGCAATCGTATCAACTATTGATGTGATGTTGATTAGGAAACTACATAAATAATTTAATAGACTCTTATAAATTAAATATAATTTTGAAAATTCATAAAAACTAAACAAAAATTTAAAATTTACATAAAAGTCAAATAGGAGCATTCCAAAGTAAATTGACCATAGTCGAACTAAGCAAATATATGGAAAAAGTTGTATAATGGCCTTCATATTTTACAAGAGCAAAACTAAATTTATTTTTATTAAAGGTTTAAAGAGACTGCCCACAGATGTCCAATTATACTCTGGAGGATACCTATAATGACTCTTGATAAAGCATTTATAAATAATTAAAATAGAAATATAAAAAGAGAATTTTGTTATCTTAAGGAAGCCTCTTACTTTCAAGACTAAACTAGGTTGTTGGGTAGAGGTGAATCATTGTAACACAACATGCAGTTGCGACTTAACAAAAGAGGGCTTATGAAAAGAGCACAAAATATACCTTAGAAATAATACTAAAGCCCCAAAATGGTATGTCAACAACCAAATAATAGAATTCCTAGACATTGTTAACCTCATTTTTTGTGAGGTCTAGTTTTCACCTTAGGACTTAGGGTCTAGCCAGAAGTTTTCTATTGACTATCGTAGGAGACTAGTGATGGGAACCACCTCAATTTAAAAACTCAAACCACTTTCCTGATCTTCTTTGAGTCTCACATGTGTGGTTTTTGACCTCTAGCACTTAGAAGGTTGAGACGAACAAGAGGAAACTCAGAAGGAGTACCTATAGGATTGTCAGGTCTTAGGGCAATCCTGGATGGCTTGGTCTTGCACACACACTTGAACTCACCATAAACTCTCACACACATCCAAAGCCATTCATTCACCCAAATTGACCTATCTTTCACTTCAAGCCCATAACTACTCCTTAATTCTCTTAAAAACTCATGTGGGTAATCCCAAGCCCTTAGCCTTTAGTTAGGATGGCTATAACCAACATGTGAAGGCCTCAAGATGAGTTCTCATAAGGCTCATGTGACTTCAGGGAGGCTTTTCATGGCTTGCATAACCACATCATCCAATCTACTTAAAATTCCCAAAATCCACTAAAGTTGACCAAATTACCAAAATACCCCCAACTTCTAAAAAATAGAAAAAATTGTTAAAATCTTCAATTTGCTAAAAAATTTACCAAAACCAATCCTAACCATCCAATTTGTCCAAATTCCCCCAAATTCACCAAAATGGCCAAAATGCCCTCTGACCCCTAAATTTTTCAAAAAACTCTCAAAAGATCCAATTTTTACTAAAATCACCTTTAAACCCTTCCAAGTTACCGAAGTGCCTCAACTTCACCAAAATTGACCAAAATTCCCAAAATACCCAAAAATCTCCAAAATTACCAAAAATCCCCAAATTACCCCAACTTTTATCAAATCCACTCAATTTTAAATTCAAGACCAATTCCACTAAATTCCAAACCTAAATTCAAACTCAATCCAAACCACCCCAAATTGACCCTAAATCCAATTTTCACCAAAATTGAACCCAGAAGCCAAAGTCAAACTTCACTAAATTCAAGTCTAAATTTCATTATGACAAATTCTAAATTTCATCAAGCCCAAAGTTAACCCTCTCATCCTTAATTTTAAAAGCCCACATAATTAATTCTAAAATTCCACCCTACTTAATTTTAAAAGCCCAAAACTTTGATTCATGTTAAAAGCCCAAAACTTCCAAGTTACCCAAGTGCCTCAACTTCACCAAAATTTACCAAAATTCCCAAAATACCCAAAAATTCCCAAAATTACCCAAAATCCCCAAATCTAAATATTCCAAAATAAGCCTCATGAAAACACTTCATAAAAAAAAATCTCAATATTCCAAAATCCCTCTTCAAGCAAAGAGGCAAGCCATATGTAAGCAATGAAGCCTTTTCCCAAGCAATAGGTGAGCCATGAGAGCCATGCCATGTTACCATGCTTTAAATGAGAAAAGGAGGAGACCCTTTAATGATTCCTTAAAAGTGATTAACCCCTCTCATGTCTCACTCAAACCCATGATTAGCCCTAAGGCACTTGGATGGAGACTTGACCCCATTAATCAAGCTGGTCCCCTTAACATTGGTCAGCCATGGGAGGCACCAAAGCCACTTCCATGAGCCTAAACCCAAGTTGACCCAAACCCCTTTCCATTTTAATTAATTACCTCTACCCATGTACAAATCAAAATGGCTTCACATCGGCTCACCACTGACCATCCTCAGTGGGATGGCGACTTTTCTCTGGACAACCGACCATCTTAGCTGCCAGAAAATCCCAAACCCAAGAGTACCACTATGGCCAATACTAAAATTTGCACCCATTCATTGTGTCTCATTTTAATTGGAGTCTTGCCCCCTCTCTCCTCTCCACCTAAGCAAGCTTTCACCAGCCAATTGGAGCCCTCTCCCTCCTCTTGGCCGAGCTTATAAAATGATCACCCCCACGACCAAATGGGACAAGTGTACCAACACTAACAAGGCCCTGCCAAAATTAATCCAAACCACTCCCACACTCCAAAGAAGATCATCCTCAGCATTTTCAAGCCTTGAAACCACTCATACAACCCTAATTTTGTATTCAAAATCCAGGACATTCCACGGCCATACCACAAAGTCCATCAAAACTCCAAATTGATCCACCCTTAAGCTTCACCAGACCAAAACAAGACCTCCCCAATCAAAATCCCTATGTCCCAAGCACTCTAACCTAGACGTGGACCAAAATTGAGCCACCCTCTGATTGAGACCATACATAGACCTCATCACATAACAAAGTGACACTTTGAGGAGGTTCGTGAGGTCAAGGCGATCGTCTCCAACTAGTCCAATCGAGGCCTTACCTCCTGAGCAAAGGTAGAAATCCCTAATTTTTTCCTCGGTTTGGACCTTTGTGAAAGAAATGTGTATTTCATACGTATTTAACTATATAAATAGGTTCACCTCACTTAGATGAAGGTGTATGAATAAATCATGAGTCATTTCATTGAGCATCGAGGAAGACCGAAGCGCCTTAGAGTGGACGGTTCTCAGGTTAGGATGATCAGGGACAATAAAATGATGTCACCCGTTCGCGCGTGTATCAGATGTACAGACTGGATTGCGTCAGACTAGGAGATGGAACGAGAACCGCAGGCTGAGTTAGCAGCTGTGTGGAAAGAGCGGTTGAATGAATGACGACGCGTTTTACTTCGAGGAGGCTAAGGTTGTGCTGGCGCCGACGTGAACAAGTAGAAAAATAAGGTATTTTAGGTTTAAATAATTATAGAAGTTTTAAAAATACATATCTTGGTGTAGAAAAATCTTAAAAATAAAATAAAAATTTCTATGTACTCAGTAAACAGAAGAGAATAATGTGAACCAAAATATTTGCCTTATATTTATTTTTAAATTAATTAAATACATTAAAATCTTTTTAAATCATAATTATTTAAATATTAATCATATTATTGTGAAGTTTGGAGGGCTTAATCTTCATGTGCTTATGAGTGTTCTCTAATTTTTCTAAAATTAGAGAAGCCCCCTAACATTAAAAGCCCTTATTTTTAGTTTTAATTAGCTCTATTTTAATTAGAAAAATTATAAAAAAAAATTAAAAT
This sequence comes from Phalaenopsis hybrid cultivar, assembly GCA_002079205.1. NCBI lineage: Eukaryota > Viridiplantae > Streptophyta > Magnoliopsida > Asparagales > Orchidaceae > Phalaenopsis > Phalaenopsis hybrid cultivar. The sequence continues at coordinate 52,392 of JXCR01003318.1, forward strand.
ACAACTCAGAGGACCTTGAATAAAAATAAAAATAAAATTTTAAAAAGTTTAAATGTTTTTTTCTATTTAAAATCAATAAAAATTATTAAAAATTAGAAAAACAAGAAATAATTTAAAAGATACCATCATGTCCCAAAATAAAATCCTTGAAAAATTTAAAAGTCAAAAAAAGTATTTTTAATATAAAAATGTAGTTTCTAAGTAAATAAGAATTTCGGCTTAAAATAATTATAAATAATAAAATAAAAATCAGAAAATTACAAAAATTGATTTGAAGTGTTTCTTGAGACTAGAGGCACTTAAAAAAATAAAATTGAAGTTAAAATAAAAAAATTATTTTTAGGTTTTTTCTAATTGAAAATTAATTAAAAATATAAAAAATAATAAAAAAATATAAATATATTTCAAAATATCATAAATCTCACACAAATTGCAGAAACCAACATAAAAAAGCTTTTATAAATTTATATATTTAAAGTGTTTAAATGCATTTCCTCCCATTTTTGGATAAAATAATTATAAAAATAAAATAAAAATCATAAAAAAGTGAAATTTATTTCTCTGAGTTTTCTAAAGTTAGAGAGATAATGAAAGATATTAAAATGAATATTTTAAATAAAAATATGCTATTTATTTATTAAAATCAACTAAAAATTTTAAAATTTAAAACATATTTAAAAAATTCAGCCAATTGGACCAATGGTGGCCGATTGGTTGAAGCAATGAAGAAGGTCAATTGAGCTAATTAGGTAGGTGATGCCCCATGGATTGACCTGACAAAAACATTTTTGATCAATGTTAAGTCGACGGGATGATAGCCAATCGAGTGAATAACATGGACAACATATCAACAAAACATGCAAAAATAAGACTTTTTTATGCAATTTTAAGTTTCATGTGATGCGCTTAACATGGATGCAAAGACATGCAAGTAGATGAGATCCAATCAACATCAACGATGAAACATACTTGTCCTAGTAGTCTCACAGGGAGCCTAGGATAGGATGGTAATGAGATGTACTAACTGCTCGTCGTGAAGGCAATGGACGACCCACCCTATTTGACCGGCATGAAAGATTTTCGTAAGAGAAAACTTTCATGATCTAGGGAACATTAAAATCATCTGACCTTCTATTCTCTAGACCCCCTAGGTGGGTTTCATTCTTCTCATAACGAGCATAAACCGTCGAAACAAATGTGAGATTGCTACAATCTCAGCTTTCATATTTTGGACTAAAATAATGTAATTTTTGCTCTTAGATTCATAAGGGGTTGCAAAAAGCACCTAAACTATGGGACTTTTCTCTATTACAAAACCCTAACCTAATTCCTCTATCATTCAGACCTATGGAGCTTTGTTAGAAGAAAAAGAATAATTGTTTCAAGGATTCTCACCAACAGGATGGTTGATTAATTCATTCTCTTTGCTTTTCTATGCTCCAACTTTTCTAGTAAGAAGCTCTTTTTCTTCCTTAGAAGAGATGATGATGTCCTACTTCTTTAGGAGGGATGAAGCTCCCCTCTCCTCTGCAGTGCAACTCCTATAACAAAGCTCTCTCACACACTCAAAGGAAATTTGGAGGAGGAAGAAGAAGATGTGCATGAAATTTAATGGAAGAAGAAGAAGAAGAAGAAGAAGTAGGGGCGCAAGAGGCAAGGCCTTTTCCTCACCTTTTTCCAAAGCTCTCCACCACAACAAAATTCTTCAGCTCTAAGGAAGAAGACCAGCTCTCCACTCCAAGCCAAGGAAGAAGGAGGAGAAGTCTGGAAAAAATTTTCCTCTCAAGCTATCCCAAGCAAGAAGAAGAAGCTCTAGAGTTAAAAAAACAGAAACTCTTCTCTCTAGGGAAAGCCAAGGAAAAAGTGTGCCAAAGACCATTTTCCTTCATCCTTTTTGCCAAAAAAGGCAAGTAGATCCTCTTCAATTTCCTCCCAAAAAGCCTAAAAAAGGCTTTCTCACCACCTTTTTACTTTCCTAATGAATATCTCCCCATCATCCAAGAAAACCTAACCTTTTCAGTTTCCCAGGGAGGCCTTATGCCTCAATTTCATTAAAAATCATGGAAGAAATCATAGCCTGAAAACATACTAGTGCTTAAGTGTTGAGGGTTGGGTGATTAGGTGCTAGGATCAGAGCACCAACTTTCTGCCTTCTCGATTTTGAGCCACGTAGGGGCTATTTTGGGTGCCTAAGTGCTAGATCTGGTATACCTACTTTTTGTGCTTTTAGGTTGGGGAGACTAAATTTGGAGCTGTTTTGGGCGCCTGAAGAAGGGTTTTGGTGGTTTGTATGCTATGGAAAATTAAATATTAATAAAATATAGTTTCGTAAATTTGAAAATAATCACTTTCATAAGCATTACATTAATGCTAATGGGCACGCTAAATTACGGTGTAGGTGTGGCGCCCTAAACCCCAATCTTCTTTGAAATGAATGTGGGAAGGTCTTATTGAGTCTTCAAGCTACAGAAGGTTATGTATGCATGTTACATGCTCCCATAATATTTGAAATAGCATCCAAACACATATGATATCAAAAATTGATGCCAACAGTGGCCCTCAACCGCCCTCTTTTTATTAGTTATTGATTTATTTTATTTTACCTGCTTTATTGCATGTTGTATGTGTGTTAGAGATATCTGTTTTTTTCTAGGTTTCTTTCTATGTTTGATTGCCTAGTTAGGCCTGGAATACGGAGGGATTATTGCGTGCGGACACCGCATGCATCTCTGCATGCGGTGTTCGATCTTGGCCGTAGATCACGGTNATTGGTGTATTCAAATGGACAATGTTCAAGTTTTAATTGACTATTTTATTTAAGTATTATAAATAATAAAGAGAATCAAGTTTGATTCTTAGTCCACTAACTTGATTTTTGTAGTTAATTCTTCTTATGATTTTTATTCTTGATATATTAAAAAAAGGAAAATCACACATATACCATCATAATTATCATATTTATAATCTAATGCTAAAATTATATATTGAGATTAATATAAGCTAAGAATATAAGTAGAAATTTTATTTTGAATTTTGATATTTGAATGTGAATTTGATGACTAAGAGTAGAAATAGGATTGTGAAAATATTTATGAGTAAATGGACGAATAAGCTTATTTCTTATGATCATATATTTAACATACATTTATTAAGAATGGTAGGTCATTTCTTAAAAATTTACATACAATTCTCATAATTCTTGCCCATACATATGTCTAACACCTAAATTTTGATAATTATATTTATAACACTTTAATATGATTAAATTATGAATTAAAATATGTATTTTACTAACTATAAGAATGCATATTATTACACTTATTTAAACTAGGCTTTCTTTTTTTCCTATCTATAATGATTTTTCTATTAATAAGCTTAGGCTTTTCAAAAACAAGGGTAAAGTGAATAACTTTGATATTGCTGATAATGGTCATATTTGGATTAAATGAAATGCTGAGATTCTTTCTTTCTTTATTTTAAAATTTAAATCTCAAAACATTCATGAATATGCTACTTTCTCTTTTTTTGTTAAGTTTTTTATTACCTTTATTTATGCAGATAGTATTGGTACTGTTAGAAAAGATCTTTGGAGTTCTATTACTTATCTTGCTTCTAATATTACTGATCACTGGGTTTTTTTGGGTGATTTTAATTGTATTCTTTGAGTTCATGAGAAACTGTGTGGTCTTACTGATCCCGACTTTCTATATAGATGTTTATTGCGATGTATGTGATTATATGCTTAATTTCCTTAGTAATAATTCTTACTTTGCAACGGTGCTAAAAACTTGATCCCAAACAAAAGCTAGGTAATTTTTTTACTATGAAACAAATAAGAATAAAGTTATAATATTTAAATATGAGATACTACACAAGTATACGTATCGTTATCAAGTAATATAAGATTTTTTGATTAAGCCCCAAATTTCGAACCCACAGGGAAAACTTGACAATATGCACTCTACAAAGTATGATAAATTAGATAAAAAAATTCTACTTAGCAAAATGTTCTTACTTAAAATATAGATGCTATAATAAGAATAAAAATTTGATTCTTTTTGTAATTTTTTAGATACTTGAAATAAAGTAAGCAATCAACTAACTTATCTAAATATTTGCAAGATGAAAATAATATAAATAGAATATTATTTTTCTTATCATGAATCAGTAACAAGTATAGAAAATCTTTTGTGGAAACATTCTAATTATGTTGTGCCAAATAGGAGCAATAATATTTTTTACCCTTACTAGGATGTTATAAAGAACATTGACTTATCTATAGTTTTAATAGTTTTGAATATAAGTTAGGTAGGGAAGATACTAGCTCTCACTCTAGAGTTCCATCTTCTCCCTCCACCTGGGGGCTAACATCTCATATCAAAAACTAAAACTATAAATCAAATTGGGGGCTTTAGCTTGTTACTCTAAAGTCCTTTAATTCTACACCCTTGAAAGTTTATTTCCCTATTTATTTGCAGTCAACCCCATGAACTACATTCTCATCCATGAAATCAAATGTGATTCTTACCTTTTATTGATTAAGACAATACCATCTCGGATCTTACATGTTCTCACAACATGTATTAACATCTTAATTGACCAAATCAATGAGTAAATAAAGTACAAGGTTTCAAATCATCACAACTTCTTCCAACATTGAAGTCTAATACTTCACACAACTTCTTTCAATACTTAATCACTTATCATTTTAAGGAAAAAGATAAAGAAAACCACTCATAATTCATGGAGAAAACATAACCACACTTAATTTAAAAGTAAAAATCATGCACACAAATAAGAAATCTAAATTAAAATCAAATGTATTCACAAAGATAAACACTTATCTCAATTTCTCTCCACAAAATGTCTTAAAGTTTTTTTGAATTCTCTTTTTCACTCACAATACAAACTAAAACTCAAAATAAAATAAAAAGGTGGCTGCTGGCAGCGGCGGTGGTTACTAGGATGAATGATGTTTGTTGGAAGTGGATTGGCTCTCTCTCTTGATGATTCAAGTCTTCTTTAATAAAAATTCAAGAGGTGTCTTGGTGTCTCTTCAAAATGTGTCTCCATTCAATGAATTTTCTCGAAGTTGCGCCTTTCAAAAGCCAATTGAATAAACTTTTGTGTCCATGAACTATTTCCCACATTTTTACCAAGGGTTGCTTCAAACACCTCTTAAAAAAAGTTGTCCAAATTTAATGAATCATCAAATAACTATTTCTGACGCTTAAGTGCAAGGTACCTGATGCTTAAGCGTGACTCTCTCTGAATAACTGGAGTGTAAGCACCAGTACTGGGCGCTTAGGCGGCTCAGTTCATTTTTTGCATTCTTTATTTTTGCTCCAAATTTGTTCCTTTTTCACTCCTTTTATCATTTTCATCTATTTATCATTTTCATCTATTTAATTGTACATGAAAGAAAAACACACAAATACCTTTCATTAAAACGCAATATATTAAAAATTAGTTATAAAAAAGTGTACAAAAATACTCTATATTTTAAGTGTATCGCTTATCTATTCCTTCCAAGCTATTTGATTTTAATAATTGCTCTCTCAAATCTAATATTTTTGAGTTACAAAATACTTGTCACATATTTAGTTGGTTTAACAATCAAATTGATAATTTTATAAGTTACCTTCTTCAGAGGGCTTTCTGCAGTTCTTCTTAGGTCGATTTTTTTTCTCATTTTTTTTAAAAAAAAATTGGATTATCTACTTATGATCAGTCTCATATTTCTATATTTGTGGGAGCTTCTTATGTTTTAAAGCATAGATTTTTTTTATTAAAAAACATTGGAGTAATTGTTTGGGTGGTTATGATGTTATTTATGAAGCTTGAAATTTCCATGTTAAAGGTGATCCTCTATTTTCCCTTTACAATAAATTAATGAATGTCAAAAAAGTTTTTAAGCATTGGAATTGGAATAATTCAAATTACCTTTCAAATTTCATCGATGATTTAAAGTCTCAACAAGGCTATCTTTTTAATAGATTAAATGATGATCCTCTTTGTATTAATTTTCTTAATCAAGCTTCTATCATTTAAATAAACTTCATACTGCCCTACTTGTAACTATAAATGGTTAAAACAATTGGCTAAGTATGATGGTTATCTAAAGAGGAATATGAGGTTAAATTTCTTTACCAAAAGATAAGAATTAATAATAATTCTACTCTAATTAAATAAATTATAGTCAATGATGCCTATTTACAACATCAAAAAGTGGGATATAGTGTATTATTGTTATAAAATATTTTTTTAATACTAGTAAACTTCCTAATAGCGTTAGACTCATTGTTATTAATTTAATTCCCAAATCAAAAGGTGCTCAAAATTTAAAAAAATTTCATCCCATCTCTCTCTATAATAGCTTACATAAGGTTATTGCTAAGTTATTAGCTGGCAATTTAAGCCTATTCTTTGTAATATTGTTAATTTTGTTCAAGCTGTTTTTATTAAGAGGAGAGGTATCACATATAATATCATTTTGGCTAATGACGTTTTATATGATTTTAATATCATTAATTCATGAAACTAGTTTTGCTCTAAATTTAATCTCTGTAAAGCCTTTCATAAAGTAAATCAAAATTTTCTCAATGATATAATATTTAGATTGGGTTTTCTCAGTAATTTTATTACTTTAATTCCTAAATCAAAAGGTGCTCAAAATTTAAATAATTTTCATCCCATCTCTCTTTATAATAACTTATATAAAGTTATTGCTAAGTTATTAACTGACAATTTAAGCCTATTCTTTGTAACATTATTAATTTTATTCAACCTGTTTTTATTAAGGTGAGAGATATTGTGACAATGTCATTTTGGCTAATCAGTTTTATATGATTTTAATATCATTAATTCCTGAAAGTAATTTTGCTCCAAATTTAATCTTCATAAAGGCTTTCATAAAGTTAATCAAAATTTTCTCTATGATATAATGTTTAGATTGGGTTTTCTCATTGATTTTATTAAATGGATTAAGGCATGTGTGAATGTTGTTTATTTTTATGTTATTATTAATGGTACAATGAATACTTATTTTTTTCTTCTTCTAGTTTGAGGCAATGTTGTCCTCTTTCTCCTTATCCTTTTGCTATTGTTATGGATGCTCTTTCTTCTATGTTGAACAATCAGAATAATTATATCATGGATAGTTGTCTTAATAAAATTATTCATTTTGTACATGTTGATGATCATTTGTTTTTTGGAGATGCTCCTCCTCCGATTATGCCACATCTTACTAATATTTTGAATATTTTTAGTCATGCTTTCAATTTAAATGTCAACTTTTCTAAATTTTTTATTTGTTTTCTAAGAACATTGATAATATTTTAAAGCATACTATATGCAATATTAGTGTTATTAGTATGGAAATATTTTGGTGTTACTATTTCTTAATCTAAGCTTAATTTGATTGATTGTAATATTATTTTTAATAAACTTTATAAATGGTTGGCTGGAGGGAATCAAAAAGTTTTTTCTATGGTCTGTCTTTTTAAATTAATTATTATATCATTAGAAGTTTCCTTTATTATTGGTTTCATTCTGCTTCACTACCTAAATGTATTAGGAAGAAGGTTACTTCTCTGTTGGGTAATTTTCTTTTTCATAATAATAAGGAAAGTAAAATGACTGTTATTCTTGGAAAACTACTTCCATTCCTAAAGCTTTTAGAGGTTTTGGTATTCCTTCTTTAGATAAGATCATTTTGATATGTAAAGCTAAAATTATTTGGAGTCATTTCAATTATAACTCTCATTTATCTAAGTGGAGTATGTATAAATATGACTCTATTTGGTTTAATTCTACTTTTAAAGTCTCTACTTTTTGAGAGATATTACTAAAGTTGCTATTAAAATTATGAATCTTCTTTTTTTCTTAAATCAACAGATTAATGAAACATCTTTATTTGAACATTATGGTAATATGGTTTTTTCGTTGGTTTCTTTTCATGAATTTATTAAAATTAAAGACGTTCTTATTAATGGTAATTATTTTTTTCTTCTATATTGAAGTGTTCCTAATTATTATTTACTTTTTTTTAATGACATTCTTATTACTACTGATGGTATAAGTTGTCTTTGGAAAATGAAAGATTTCTTTAGTAGTAAAATTATTTATCATTTTATTTATGAAAATTTACCTATTAAAGATTGAAATGGATTATTTTGGTATAAAGGCTATAAGATTAATTTGGCTTTGTTTTGTTGGCGAATTTTTAATCTTAGTCTTAAAACTAGTGATATTCTTAATTCATGGGGTATTAATGTTAGAATTAATTGCTTTCTTTGCCTTAATAGTTTAGAAACTCATAAACATTTATTCTTTGAATGTTTTTTTTCATAATTTATTGAAGGATTGTATCCCTATTGGACAATTTTTTATTGTCACTGGCAACTTCTTTCAAGTTTTTTATCATGCTGAGAATATTAGTTGCAAAATTTAGAAGAGATTTTATCTCTTAGCTATTCAAAGTGTTGCTTATGAAATTTGACTGGAAAGGAACAACAAAATTTTCAATAGTTTTAATACTTCTTTTTAGATTATCACTAGAAGAATTCATTGAAAAGTTAAGCATAAGAGTAGAAAGTTAAAATGCAATATGAAATTCCCAGCTTTATTAAAACATTTATAAGCTGTAGCTATGGTTTCTATTGGTTGGTTTAATAGTAGTTTCTATCTCTATCTTTTCTTTATGTTTTTGGATGATTTCGGGCTCCTTCTTGGCTTATGATTCAATTACTTTCCTTTATAACAAGATGGTTGGAGTTTATTTCATTTGCATCAACTTAATTTTTGTACATTGGAATTGATGTTCCTTCTTCAAAATTGGCTCTAGCTTTGTTATGGGCACTAAATCTCTCATTTGTACATTGATGTTCCTTATTCTTGATCGACTCTAGCTTTGTTCCGGGCTCTGAGTATCTCATTTGTTTCTTATTCTTAGTAGCGTTGAACTCCTTTTTTTTATTTACTGATGGATGTTAAGATTGTTGAAGCATTATAGTTTATTTTTCTGATATAGTTCAGTCTTATACTAGATTTTTCTTGAGAGGTCTTTTTTTTAATGAGCAATGATAATTTTTAACAATCTATTAAATTCAACTCTTCCATTGAATATTGTAATTCATTAGATTCTGGAAGGTAATTTAATATTTCTGCAAGTTCGTTCTAAGCTCAATATCTTCAACATCTTCGTTGTCTTCAATATTTTCAATGTCTTCTTTGTCTTCAATGTTCTAAATCTTCTATATAACTTTTGTCCAATCTTTCTTTTATTGCTCTGTTTTCAATTATTTTTTTTAGGTGTTTCTGTTTTTTTCTTTTCTACTTTTATTGATTTTGTAGATGCAATTTATTTGGTCTTCAGATATTTTGTTCAGATAGACTGCCTTTAGGTTGTATCTAGAAGTGGATGCTGCACTCGTGAATCTTTTGTCTTCAGCTCTTCTAGTTAATTGTTTACAATCTTTTTCTACCGTTGTGTTTTTTTTTTATTCTTTGTTGTTTTGCCTTTTTTTTTCTTCTTTGTGTTGTGTTGTATGGATATTATATATTTTATTTTATCTTTATGAATATAATTGGATCTTATGTTTCCCCCAAAGAGAAGAAAATAAGTAGTTTGCTTTTAAAATGTAAGTGATAGTAATATTTTTCATATGATATTAAAGATTTGAATGCTAAGTATGTGAACATAAAATTTTAGATGTTAAATAAGAAATAAATGACAATCAAATATATATATATATATATATATATATATAT
>JXCR01003318.1:66742-85810 GCA_002079205.1 Phalaenopsis hybrid cultivar
TTTTTTTTTCTTTGTTTTTTTTCCTGAACTATTAGCTTCCTCAAAATTATTTTAAATTTTGGTAGCATTAGCTAATATTTTTTTCATTATGTAAATGTAGATTTCTTTGCCTCAACAAATTTTTATGCTTTCTCCACAGTATGTCTCATAATGTCTGATCCATATCTATGAAAATGGTCCTCGTATCCCATTTGAATTTATCACAAATGTAAAGTTTTTATTTGTATCTCTTAACAATCTATCCTAAAATCGTCATAACTCCTCTCTTTTTGACTTGCACCATCTTAATCCGAGCTAGATTTTTGGAATTTTTTTTTCTAAGACATTTATAAATACTACTCATATGGTAGTGTTGTCAAATTTCCTCTCGAAGTTACATTTATAATTTTTTAAAGAGGTTTTTCTTACTCTTTTAAGTGTTAAAAAGGCCAGTGTCATATGGGTAGCTCCACTTTTGAAAGCCACGGATTTTTTTTTTAAAGGTTTTTTTTTAAAGTTCATTCATTATTACGAAATTAACTATAACTTCTATCATTGGATTTGTATATCCAATTCCATTCACGCAATCAATCTTATTATAACCTATCATACAAGGATCTATATGTTTATTTTTGTCAACTATTTTAGTTTTTCTCTTTTTAAAGTGTACATTGTAGTTGTTTGCTTATTTTGTCAAGAAATTATTTTTTGAAGTACTTTATAGTCCAACCTTATATGCATCGTCACCATCCATGATTATAATGTTCTCGTCAATTGTTAACTTAATAGAAATCATGTTCTCTAATTTTATCTACTTTAACAATTTTAATTTGAAATTATATATTTATTTCAATTCCTACCTTATTTCTATTTATGACTTACTAACATATAACTTATAAGCTTCCTGAATGCTCTAGGTTTTTTTTCCCTTTCCATTTAACCTTTTGCAAACATGTGATATTTATTTTTCATTGATCATTGTGCCTACTAATTATCTAGAATTAAATTTAAGATCTCCAAATTCTTTTAAAGATTTCTAATTGTATTTTTAAACTCAACACTTACCGACTTGTGAGAGCAATTGGGTTAAGTTGTTTCTTGTCACTGTTGGGTGATATTTTAAAGCTAACTTTCTTCACCATCTGGTTTTGTTTCATTCGTTTATATATTAATGAGCTTCCGTTTTTTTTCTCACCATAGCCAGCTGCTGTGAAGCTTCCCTTTTTTTGGGGATACCATATCACTAACAAATTATAGATCTTGCTTCATTGATTGAGTTTTGACGTAGATTATGTAGTTGGCTGCCAATCTAGCTTTGGCTCTCAACCTTTTTCATCTAGATTTGGATCCCATAAATGATTGTTTTGCCATTATTGAGAGAGTTAATGACTATAAAATCCACTTATGTTAAAAGATTTTGCATTAAATGTTTAGCTTGTTAGAGCATCCAACTTTGGATATCTTTCGTTGTGTTCTCATGGTATAGATGAGGTACCAATGCATTGGGTCAATGGACTTTGAAATAAATCTTTAGTGGTGCTGGCAGTGATTAGATATCAGGTAGTCTGCTTACTTTGGGTACCATTGCACATTACAGTGCTGTGCTACTGAGTAGGTGTTTGTTGTTCACGAGCTCCTCTTTCTCTTGGATGCATGTAGTTGGACAGTTATTCCGAAATAAAGCTATAGATTCTGGTTGTTTAAGTTGGTTTCCAGTCATGCAATAATCATAATTTTCATTCTTATTTTTTTCTTTGATAAACCTGCAAGGCTTTGCTTTTTTTAATGAATTTTCAAGTTAGTTCCTGCCTTTGCTCAACTTTTCATGGCTCAGTTAAAGTGTTGTTAGCTCTTCTAATATGTTGTAAAGTTATCAACCATTAATGCATCTTGTTTGCTTGCTGGGAACCTGAAGTGTTAATATTTTGTGCTTCATGTGCTTTGCTTTACAGAATTTTTATTTATGATTTCATGTATATATTGGGCTTGTTTTTCTTTCAGCTAGCTTATCTAAGTTCCATATTTTGACTCCATTTTCTCCATAAAACTATTAGTCTTATAATTTTCTTGGTAATTTGCTCTCATGTAGATTGGGCAGAGTCATCCTACTGGTCTTACAAATAACCTTTTGAAGCTCTTTGAACCTCGCCCTCCTCTGGAATATAAACCTCCACCAGAAAGGAGGAAATGCCCACCATATTCAGGCAGAATAAAAGTTTTTGCTTATTTTTTTGGCTCTTTATGCAGAAATATTATCTAATATTTAATCTTTTACTTTGAAGGAATGGCACAATATGTCAGCCATTTTGCTGAGCCTGGGGATGAAGAATATGCACCTCCTGTTCGAAAAGCTGAAATTCCAGTATGTTTTCAAACTATTGTTAATAATTTAGTCTGTTAATAAATTCTAGGTCATTTACCATACTAGATGGTCATGTATCTACTTGATTATGTAGTTTTTATTTGTTATGGATTTTGAGTTTCCTTTACGAAGATTTCTCATAATCAATTTAGATTTATACCAGGCAGGTCTACTACGGAAGCTATACATTTATTTAAAGGTTTGATGGAGAAGTTCAGACAATAAGGAGGATCTACATAGGATTTTTATTGATTTAGAAGAAAACCTATGGTAAGGTTCCAAGAGTCCTTTGGAGAGTTCTTGAGAAGAAAGGTGTTGATATGATTTATATTCAAGCCATCAAAGATATGTATACTAGAGCCGTTACTCGTGTTTGAACAAAAGGAGGATTGACCAAATATTTTTATATTTCAGTTGTATTACATTAGGAATCGACTTTATGCTCATATCTTTTTGCTTAAGTTATGGATGCTCTTACTGGACATTTGCAGGAGAATGTACCTTGGTCTATGCTTTTCGTTGATGACATCCTTCTCATGGATAAGACTAGAGAGAAATCTCAGGAAAAACTTGAATTATGGAGGTTTACATTGGAGTCTAAGGCCTTCATTTGAGTAGACCTAAAACTGAATACATGGAATGCAATTTTAGTAGTAGTAGCTTTAGTGACAGAGTTATAACTATGAGTGATCAAATTATTAAAAGGTGTGAACGCTTTAGATATCTTGGCTCTATTGTTCAAAGTGATGTGATATAGATAGGGATGTTATTAGTAGAATCAAGTTGGTTGGTTTATGTGGAGGCATGCTGCGAGCCTATTCTGTGATAGAAAAGTACTGCTTAGATTGAAAGGAAAATTTAATAAGATGTTGGTGAGACTTGCAATGCTCTATGGCGTTGAACGTTGGCCTTTAAAAAATAAGCATAAAATTAAGTTAAGTGTTGCCGAGATGAGAATGATTAGGTGGATGAGTAGCTTTATACTTAGAGATAAAATGAGAAATGAATACTTTCGTGATAGGGATGGTGTAGCTCTAGCGGCGGAAAAAATTAGAGAGAATCGTTTTAGATGATTTGGTCACACTAAAGGTGACCATCTGATGACTCGACTAGAAGAGTGGATGTGTTGGATTCGAATTATGTTAAGAAAGGCAGAGGTAAACCTGGAAAGACTTGGGCATATTGTATAAACAACGATCTTAATTTATTAGAATTAAATGAAAATATGAAAATCAATGGGATGCAATGGAGAAAAAAGATTCATGTAGCTGACCCCACTTAGTGAGATAAATGTTTGTTGTTGTTGTTGTTGTTGCTGTGTATTACTTCGTGCATGCGAACTTGTTGAGTATATTGCCTGCATGCTTTATTTTGCTATATATGTGCTGCTCATGAATCCATGTAAGCTTTATTTCTTTGCATTTACATTGATTAATGTTTGTATTGCTGGAATACTTATCATGAAAATGAGAAAGGGCTGAAAAAACTGAATTATGTTGAGTTTTAACGATTAATGAAAGGATAGTGAAAGTGTTTCTTGATTAGTTAGTCTCAACAAAATAAAGACATAATACTAAGTTAAGTGTTGCCGAGATGAGAATGATTAGGTGGATGAGTAGCTTTACACTTAGAGACAATATGCGAAATGAATATATATCTGTGATAGGGTTGGTGTAGCTCCAGTGATGGACAAAAGTATAGAGGGTCGTCTTAGATGATTTGGTTACATTAAACGTCGACCATCTGATGATCTGATTAGGAGAATAGATGTTTTAGATTCGACTTATGTTAAGAAAGGCAGAGGTAGACCTAGGAAAACTTGGGCTTATTGTATAAAAAATTGATCTTAATTTATTAGAACTAAATGAAAATATGGCAATAAATAGGACGCATTGGAGAAAAAATATTCATGTTGCTGAACTCACGTAGTTGGATTAAGGCCTTGTTGTTGTTACTGTTGTTGGTGTCAACAAAAAAAAATTGAATGAACATCTAAATAATTCGATTACCTGATGAGCTTCTCTGATATAAAGCTGAAGGTTGAACTTGGTAATGAAACATATTTTTTGATTCTCTAATTTTGACATTGCAAGAGAAGAAATAAGTCGTAATCTTGCATATTTAAAACTTAAGATTTATATTTTTGATCTGTTGTTTTGAATCTGCATCTCATATTAGTAGTCTATGCAGGTGCATATAAAGAATATGCAGTCCATTTATATGTGTTTTTTCACATGCCTGTTATGTTTATTTGGACATATTGGTCTAGATGACAGTATTTTGCTCTCCCCTGATTTTATTTCATTATATTTGTTGGGGACAGTCACAAAGAAGAGCTAGAATTCATAAGCTTCGCTTAGAAAAAGGAGCACAGAAGGCTGCGGAAGAGCTTGAAAAGTGTAATGACTTTGTGGTTTGCATAGGAGCAAAGTCTTTTATTTGGTTTTTTCATCTGATGGGGTTTAATTTTACATATTTAATGCAGATGATCCGCATAAAGATCCAAATGCAACTGGTGATCCATACAAAACATTATTTGTGGCCAGGCTTGTAAGTGCCTCTTTTTATTATTCTTTTGAGCGTACCATGGGTGATCTTTTGTTGCATCAGTTCCTTTGTGTTAAGGGATTGGAGTTTGTGCTTGCATACATGTTTTTATGCTTAAATTATAAATTTACTATTTTCTATCTCCTTGCAGAGTTATGAAACCACTGAACATAGGATCAAAAGGGAGTTTGAAGCTTATGGTCCAATTAAACGGGTAAGTATCCTAGAAAATTTATGTTGGGAGCAGTCATTACTCTTGACATGGGTAAGGTTACAGTTTAACATTTATTTGTTCTTGGTAAAAAGCGGTACTATTTTGGCTATGATTGGAGGTCCAGTTTTGTTTGACTATACATTTTAAAAAACTCATTTTGTATTCTTTTTGCTTCCGTTGTTATTTGAACCTATGTTTAAATGGCAACTATAATTGTCGGGAAGCCTAATGTTGAGCATAATCTTATGTATTGATAGTACTTTACCCTCAACTTCCTCCACCAATGCATGTGTAGGTTCACATTCCTACATGCCTTGTGGCTGAAACGTATGCCCTCATGTTATGGTGTTTTGTGTTTGCATTCACCTGTTAATACATACAGCCGAACATTTTCTGTACTTGTAAGATGGTTGCTCTTGTAAATCTTTTGGTTTTGCACAACCTCTGAGCTTGTGTATCTTTCTGAGTTGTTCAAACTTCATTCTTCTCTTGGCAAGTAATACTTTAAGTTCCTTTTAGCCACACTAAACTTTTGGTGAGAGGTATTTTTTTTGAACAATATCTATCCTATGGCAATATTTCATATCCACTTTTGGCAATTTGTTCATATACCATAAATTTGTTCATTCCACCCGTGGTAAGAAATTAATCATGTTCATTTTGCATACTTGTATTCAGAAATATTTACCGGCTTGTGGTGAAATTATGGTCTTCTTTCACCCTGGAAATATATTGCTATCCTTGCAGAGGCGTCTCCATTGTGATTACACTTCAAATCCAGATTATTTAGATTTTGTATATTTGGTTAATTGATTTCCATGGTGAAATTTGATATAGAGGTATATGATTGCCATTGAAACTTCTGGGGGTGGTGGTGAACTTTCTTCTTTGTTGAGTTTTCCTATGGTGGTTGTTAAAGATGAATATTTAAAATTTATTCTCTAGCAGAGGGCTAAGGAATCATGTTGAGCTAATTTGATAATTGATTTTTCATCTAACTTTGTGTTGATTAAGCATTCTGTATGTTTCTAGGTAAGCGAACAGGTAAATTTTAATGCAAATGCACAAACTTGTTTTCGTCATAGCACAATATTTTTCTTTTGTGCCTATTGAAATTGTCTCGGCGTTTATTCTATTCCAATTCTATGGGGCTTTTTTTATGCCAAATTTCAGTAGAAGGTTACGTTTTGTTGTAATTTGTGCGAACATTGAATTAGTGTACGGTAATTTTTATTTTTTTACACGTAATAGCACCATCATCATGAGCATGAGAAGCGAATTTAGTTTAGAAAATTAAATTATTTAGTGTATCGCTTTTGCCATTTATTTGGGTTTTGGTTCATATGGANGAAGGTGTGAACGCTTTAGATATCTCGGCTCTATTGTTCAAAGTGATGTGATATAGATAGGGATGTTATTAGTAGAATTCAAGTTGGTTGGTTGATGTGGAGGCATGCTGCGAGCCTATTGTGTGATAGAAAAGTACTGCTTAAATTGAAAGGAAAATTTAATAAGATGTTGGTGAGACTTGCAATGCTCTATGGCATTGAATGTTGGCCTTTAAAAAATAAGCATAAAATTAAGGTAAGTGTTGCCGAGATGAGAATGATTAGGTGGATGAGTAGCTTTATACTTAGAGATAAAATGAGAAATGAATACTTTCGTGATAGGGATGGTGTAGCTCTAGTGGTGGTAAAAATTAGAGAGAATTGTCTTAGATGATTTGTTACACTAAAGGTGACCATCTGATGACTCGATTAGAAGAGTGGATGTTTTAGATTCCACTTATGTTAAGAAAGGCAAAGGTAAACTTGGAAAAACTTGGGCATATTGTATAAACAACGATCTTAATTTATTAGAATTAAATGAAATATGACACTCAATGAGACGCAATGGAGAAAAATGATTCATGTAGCTAACCCCACTTAGTGGGATAAATGTTTGTTGTTGTTGTTGTTGTTGTGTATTACTTCGTGCATGCAAACTTGTTGAGTATATTGCCTGCATGCTTTATTTTGCTATATATGTGCTGCTCATGAATCCATGTAAGCTTTATTTCTTTGCATTTATATTGATTAATGTTTGTATTGCTGGAATACTTATCATGAAAATGAGAAGGAGCTGAAAAAACTTAATTATGTTGAGTTTTAACGGTTAATGAAAGGATAGTGAAAGTGTTTCTTGATTAGTTAGTCTCAACAAAATAAAGACATAATACTAAGTTAAGTGTTGCCGAGATGAGAATGATTAAGTGGATGAGTGACTTTACACTTAGAGACAATATGCGAAATGAATATATATCTGTGATAGGGTTGGTGTAGCTCCAGTGATGGATAAAAGTAGAGAGAGTCGTCTTAGATGATTTGGTTGCATTAAACGTCGACCATCTGATGATCTGGTTAGGAGAATAGATGTTTTAGATTCGACTTATGTTAAGAAAGGCAGAGGTAGACCTAGGAAGACGTGGGCTTATTGTATAAAAAATTGATCTTAATTTATTAGAACTAAATGAAAATATGACAATAAATAGGACGCAATGGAGAAAAAAGATTCATGTTGCTGAACCCACGTAGTTGGATTAAGGCTTTGTTGTTGTTACTGTTGTTGGTGTCAGCAAAAAAATTTAATGGACATCTAAATAATTTGATTACCTGATGAGCTTCTCTGATATAAAGGTGTAGGTCGAACTTGGTACTGAAACATATTTTTTGATTCACTAATTTTGACATTGCAAGAGAAGAAATAAGTCATAATCTTGCATATTTAAAGCTTAAGATTTATATTTTTGATCTGTTGTTTTGAATCTGCATCTCATATTTAGTAGTCTATGCAGGTGCATATAAATAATATGCAGTCCATTTACATCTAGATGACAGTATTTTGCTCTCCCCTGATTTTATTTCTTTATATTTTTGGGGACAGTCGCAAAGAAGAGCTAGAATTCATAAGCTTCGCTTAGAAAAAGGAGTACAGAAGGCTGCGGAAGAGCTTGAAAAGTGTAATGACTTTGTGGTTTGCAAAAGAGCAAAGTCTTTTTTTTTGGTCTTTTCATCTGGTGGGGTTTAATTTTACATATTTAATGCAGATGATCCGCATAAAGATCCAAATGCAACTGGTGATCCATACAAAACATTATTTGTGGCCAGGCTTGTAAGTGCCTCTTTTTATTATTCTTTTGAGCGTACCATGGGTGATCTTTAGTTGCATCAGTTCCTGTGTGTTAAGGGATTGGAGTTTGTGCTTGCATACATGTTTTTATGCTTAAATTATGTATTTACTATTTTCTATCTCTTTGCAGAGTTATGAAACAACTGAACATAGGATCAAAAGGGAGTTTGAAGCTTATGGTCCAATTAAACGGGTAAGTATCCTAGAAAATTTATGTTGGGAGCAGTCATTACTCTTGACATGGGTAAGGTTACAGTTTAACATTTATTTGTTCTTGTTAAAAAGCGGTACTATTTTGGCTATGATTGGAGTTCCAGTTTTGTTTGACTATACATTTTAAAAAACTCATTTTGTGATCTTTTTGCTTCCGTTGTTACCTATGTTTAAATGGCAACTATAATTTTCGGAAGCCTAATGTTGGGCATAATCTTATGTATTGATAGTACTTTACCCTCAACTTCCTCCACCAATGCATGTGTAGGTGCACATTCTTACATGCCTTGTGGCTGAAGCGTATGCCCTCATGTTATGGTGTTTTGTGTTTGCATTCACCTGTTAATACATACTGCCGAACATTTTCTGTACTTGTAAGATGGTTGCTTTTGTAAATCTTTTGGTTTTGCACAACCTCTGAGCTTGTGTATCTTTTTGAGTTGTTCAAACTTCATTCTTCTCTTGGCAAGTAATACTTTAAGTTCCTTTTAGCCACACTAAACTTTTGGTGAGAGGTATTTTTTTTGAACAATATCTATCCTATGGCAATATTTCATATCCACTTTTGGCAATTTGTTCATATACCATAAATTTGTTCATTCCACCCGTGGTAAGAAATTAATCATGTTCATTTTGCATACTTGAATCCAGAAATATTTACTGGCTTGTGGTGAAATGATGGTCTTCTTTCACCCTGGAAATATATTGCTATCCTTGCAGAGGCGTCTCCATTGTGATTATACTTCAAATCCAGATTATTTAAATTTTGTATATTTGGTTAATTGATTTCCATGGTGAAATTTGATATAGAGATATATGATTGCCATTGAAACTTCTGGGGGGTGGTTGTGAACTTTCTTCTTTGTTGAGTTTTCTTATGGTGGTTGTTAAAGATGAATATTTAAATTTATTCTCTAGGAGAAGACTAAGGAATCATGTTGAGCTAATTTGATCATTGATTTTTCATCTAAATTGGTGTTTATTAAGCATCCTGTATGTTTCTAGGTAAGCGAACAGGTAAATTTTAATGCAAATGCACAAACTTGTTTTCGTCATAGCACAATATTTTTCTTCTGTGCCTATTGAAATTGTCTCGGTGTTTATTCTATTCCAATTCTATGGGGCTTTTTTTGTGCCAGATTTCAGTAGAAGGTTACATTATGTTGTAATTTGTGCGAACATCGAATTAGTGTACGGTAATTTTTATTTTTTTACACGTAATAGCACCATGATCATGAGCATGAGAAGTGAATTTAGTTTAGAAAATTAAATTATTTAGTGTATCGCTTTTGCCATTTATTTGGGTTTTGGTTCATATGGAATTTGTGGAAGAAAATTGTGGGGATAAGAAATAGAACTCCAAAATCGTTATACGCAACTATCATCTTGGGAGCCGTCATTGTAAATTTTTTGGATGGTAATTCTGCCAAAATTTTGAGGCAATCTTCACAAACAAAGTTCAAACTGAACGGATATTTGTTTTATCTTCATCTTCAAGTTGTAAGCCAAAAGCATCACCCTCGTCTTGATTTCAGATGTCCCATCCTGGATAGGTATATCGCAGGGGGTATTAGCAGGTTTCCTACTCTATTTTAGCTCTATGCATTTTTTTCTCCTGCAACTTAACATTTTATTTTTTGATTAGAGAAGTCAAAATGAGTTTCCTGATTCTGAAGAATTCATGGTATCTTTCTAAAACTGTACTATTTGTTATTTTAAACTACCCTGGTAAGGGGGGGTATATATATATCACATCCGGCAAAAATGGTCATGTACATGGATATATCTGCCAACCCAATTGATAAGGTGGTGGTGCATCTCACGTGGAGCAGCAGTACACCTTTAAAGGTGAGCACGGCTAGCAAGGCTTGCTGCCTGTCTGTCGTGCCATTTAGGTTTTTAGTATTCCAAACAAACTTTGCAGATGTGCAAACCCAAGAGTCAAAACGTAGCACATGTACTGTCTGGCTCCATATTTTTGATGCAGATGTTTTGTTGATGTCTTCTGTTTTGTTTCTCTTAGGTTCGTATGATTATGGACAAGGAGACAAATAAACCTAGAGGATATGCCTTCATCGAGTATATTCATACACGTGATATGAAAAGTGTGTTATATTCTCATCTCAATTCTCTCTCTGATTAGATAAATTTTATAATTTATTTTCTTTTAATTGATATTTTGCAGCTGCATACAAGCAAGCTGATGGTAGGAAGCTTGACAATCGACGAGTTTTAGTTGACGTTGAGCGTGGTAGAACTGTTCCAAATTGGCGGCCTAGAAGGTTGGGTGGTGGACTTGGATCCACAAGAGTCGGTGGTGAAGAAGTTAATCAGAAGCATTCTGGCAGGTAAGTAGTTGTCCCTTTTTTTTCCCAAACTGTTTTTATAGCACTTAAAGACTTGGATTTTTGCTTTCTTTGAATACTTCTAGTGATTGTTTAAATTACTGGTTTTTTCATAATGAAATTTAATGTTGTGTTTTTACATTACAAGTTTGATTTTTATACAATGTCTGGATACGAGTTTGGAGGCATGTAAAGGCGCATAATTAATTTGCCATTTAAGGGTTATTGGCAACCTGCATTAACGATCATTGAGATACAAAAGCCATAGTAAATGCATTATTAAATTAACCCAGCATGAGAGGAAAGCAAGGACAAGTTTCTTGCTGATAAAAAGGACAGTTGGAGTTTGCTAGTGGATAAATAACATACCATTTTNAAACTGTTTTTATAGCACTTAAAGACTTGGACTTTTGCTTTCTTTGAATACTTCTGGCGATTGTTTAAATTACTGGTTTTTTCATAATGAACTTTAATGTTGTGTTTTTACATTAAAAGTTTGATTTCTATACAATGTCTGGATACGAGTTTGGAGCCATGTAAAGCCGCATAATTAATTTGCCATTTAAGGGTTGTTGGCAACCTGCATTAAGGATCATTGAGATACAAAGGCCATAGTAAATGCATTATTAAATTAACCCAGCATGAGAGGTAAGCAAGGACAAGTTTCTTGCTGATAAAAAGGACAGTTGGAGTTTGCTAGTGGATAAATAACATACCATTTTTTTCCAAAGCATTTATCCCAAATTTTTGTCCTCAGTTAATAAGTCATTTTAATTTACACGCTCCAACTGTAATCTATATCTAATATGGTCTGAGCTTCAACTCAGCGAACTCCCTCCCTTCAAGAGAAGCCTCAAGCTTGAAGGTAAGCAGGTCATTTTTTGTGTTTAGCTATTCTAATCAACAAACCTTGTATCATGTTTGATTGGTGTTTTTTTTTTTTTAAATTTTTTGAATTAATCTGAAAGAATTCTTGGTTTGCATGGAGCCTGGAGTTGTTCTAGAGCATTTAGCTTAATATTTAAGAAATTTTTGAATGATGCATTAGTATTGGTGATCATTCTGTTTGTTCTTATCATTTGTTTGCATCATTGTAGTGCTTATTAGTCGTTGGCTTTCTACTTTATTCTAAGTACTTACTAGTTATATGCAAACAATAACTTTTTTAAAATTAAAAAATCTACGGCCATATTATTAAGTCACAATGAGAGATTGTTTCCTTCTAAACTTTAAAGCAACAATAGAATNTGAGTATCGGTGATCGTTCTGTTTGTTTGCATCATTGTAGTGCTTATTAGTCGTTGGCTTTTCCACTTTATTCTAAGTACTTACTATTTAATACTTATATGCATATGCAAACAATAAATTTTTTAAAATTCAAAATCTACGGCCATATTATTAAGTCACAATGAGAGATTGTTTCCTTCTAAACTTTAAAGCAACAATAGAATTCTATTCTTAAAATATTTTTTTCCCCTCAAACTTCACAGATTTAATAATTGTTTAAAACTTTTAAGAACTATAACCACCTAGAGTTTTATTTTAATTGGAGCTTTCACAAATTTTTAATTAATTAATTATTTAATGGTAATAAGTATTTTCTATTTAAAAATGATAAATCATATCTATCGATCAATATAATTTATTTATTTTTATAATCTATATGATGCATATAGTACATGATATCGAGTAAGCTATAATAAGGGGGAACTCTTAACATTTTTTGAACTCATCATAAAAACTGAATTCCATTTCAAAATAAGTCTCTCTTCTTTTTTTTTTAATATTTTTTATTTAGAATTTTGAAAAAAAATTAAATGGCAATATTCCTTTTACATTTTGGCATAATCCAATATATAAAAATATATGTTAAGGTACAAATTCTGATAATGCATAATATAATTTAGTAGAATAAATTGATAAATTATTATATGATAATGATTATAGGCTAAATTTTAAACAATTGATTTATAAGATCAATTTTCTTATGGAATTGGCTTATATATTCTTTAGTAATTTACTTGTGCGTTACCATTATCATTTGTTTGTTAGAAGACTGATTACAATAGTCATNTCAAACTTCACAGTTTTAATAATTGTTTAAAACTTTTAAGAACTATAAACACCTAGAGTTTTATTTTAAATGGAGCTTTCACAAATTTTTAATTAATTAATTATTTAATGGTAATAAGTATTTTCTATTTAAAATGATAAATCATATCTATCAATCAATATAATTTATTTTTTTTTATAATCTATATGATGCATATGATACATGATATCGAGTAAGCTATAATAAGGGGGAACTCTTAACATTTTCTGAACTTATCATAAAAACTGAATTCCATTTCAAAATAAGTCTCTCTTCTTTTTTTTTAATATTTTTTATTTAGAATTTTGAAAAAAATTAAATGGCAATATTCCTTTTACATTTTGGCATAATCCAATATATAAATATTTGTTAAGATAAAAATTCTGATAATGCATAATATAATTTAGTAGAATAAATTGATAAATTATTAAATGATAATGATTATAGGCTAAATTTTAAACAATTGATTTATAAGATCAATTTTTTTATGGAATTGGCTTATATTCTTTAGTAATTTACTTGTGCGTTACCATTATCATTTGTTTGTTAGAAGACTGATTACAATAGTCATGTACGGATTGTTTTGCTTATTTTCAATTACCATCATCATTTGTTTGTAATGAAATAGTTTTTAAAGATAACACAACTCGGATCATTTCAACATATAATAATTTATTAGGTTTTCTTATTTTAAATTTGATTATGAAATATCACCATTTATATTAAAATTAAAATGGGGTCCCATACAATGAATGAGAACCTAAATGAATTTATTTTTTTAATATTGCAACATCCAATCTCTAAAGATATTGTAACATTAGTATTTTAGTCTTCCATTCATTGCTAGGGCTTGTCTTCTTGCTCGCGTGTATATTAGAAATTCTGCAAAAATCACTAGGAGCATTGATGATTGCATTCTGGTTCTTGTTGTTTATTATAGCAATTTTCTCTTCCTTCTGTATGATGCAAGCTTTCTAAGTTCCCCCAATTTTCCTTCAACTTGTTCTGTACAGAATTGAATTGAATTAATTAATTAATTAACTTTTTTTTTTGATATTTCTGTTTTGATTCTGATACTTTTCTCATTTAGCATTGGGAGGTTTTTTGCCTTAGAGATTTAGATGGTGACTATTCATATGTTTTCACGTAAATTATTTTTTCTTTGTTTCAATTCCTTCTGCTATTATTGTATGTAGACATTAACTAATGCATATATCAGCATTGAGTTGGAAACAAGAAACTGGCTGGTGATGCAAATCATTTTGGGATTAAGTGTTCTAACATATTTTTAATACTATTGTAATTTGTGTGATGTAATTTTCACTAGGAAGTAAACTTTCAACGCTACAAATAGCAGCGAATAGTAGGAAAATAGATGAAGCTTAAATTTTATTGAAAGATTTTCTATATCGGAATATAATTTAGCATTAAATAGTCGATATGATAGAAAAAATACAATTAATTAAAAGTTTATGCACCTAAAAGAAACTAAAGATGTAATAGATTTAGAATAAAATCTGGGCAGTTTCAAGTCAATTGGGCAAATCTTGCAATTCTTAAAGAAAACAGAAGACTAAGATGAAAGAAAACCAGATATATCAGTTAAGCAAGCTTTATGCTTGAATATGGAGATTGCCTTGGAAGATTTCTAGTCATCACACTTGATTTGAGTAATAATCACTTCATAATAGATGAAGAATAAGCCCTTCACATTTAAAATAAAATATTATTCATTCTATAAAGTTATTTTATATGATTCAGAACTCTATTTATATAAGCACTTTACTTAGGAATCATTTATATGATTTCAGAAGACTTTCACATTTGCTTAATAGTAGTTCGTACTTCCCTTGCAATCAATGGAACTACAGAGATTGGAGAATTCCAAAGTTTTCTTAATATAACTATAGGAATTAATGTTGCAATAGAACTACAACTGTAGGAATATGAAAACCTTAAAAGTCTCATTGTCCATGGGAAAGCCAATTATGGATTTTAAGGTTACGAAATAGAAGCACAAAAGCCTCAGGAACCCATGGTCCATGGAGTCCAGTACGATCACCGTGTTTACCATGGAGAAGCCAACAAAAATGCAAGAATTGGAACAAGCAGGCTCGTAGGAACAACCTATTCAAAATAGAAATACGTGTGGTGCTTGCTCAAAATATAAAATTGTGTGCCCTCAAAATATTAAATTTAGTGGGACATTTATTGTATTTAGGACGTTCCATTCATTATTAGCATGCTGTTTTATCATGAAAAAATGGCACTTACTCTTACGAACTTATCCAGCCTACTTAAGATTCAAATTATAAAAGACTTATGCAAAAAAAAAACATTATTTTATGTGGGCAGTTGTAAGACTTGAGCTTCACATCAATTACCACACCTCCAAAAAAAAGAAAGTGGGTTGAATTTGATCAATGATTTAGCTAATATTTTGTCAATAAATTTATAATGATTGTTCAAGTTCATGTGAGATAACCATACATAACCTTTGATATTCAGAACAACATTAATTTTGGACTTTGTCTCACCTTCAAGGATAACTTAGGTGCTAAATTAACTTATGTGTAGGGCAGTCAAAAAAGCTCGTTGTTAGCAAACAGCTCGTATTCGGCTCGTTCGTTAAGTAAACGAGCCGAACACGAACAAGTTTTTAAAGCTCGAATTATAAAAGAGCCGAACAAGAACAACTCTTTGTTCGCTCGTGTTCGGCTCATTTTAGCTCGAAATTAAAAAAATATATAATTATTTATATAATAATATATTATATATGTTTATATCTAAGTTTAAATTATAACATCTCGTGTGATAATGTGGTTAGTGCATTCTTTTGTATACATTTGGTCCAGGTTCAAATCCCACACTTTACATATATTTTTTTCAATTTAATTTTTCCGAGCCAATTTCGAGCCGAACACGTACACAAATATTTAAATCGAGCCGAATACGAACACATTGTTCACGAGCCAATTTCGAACACGAACCGATTTCGAACACAAGCTATTTTGAACGAGCCGAACACGAGCCAAGCCTGGCTCGCTCAAGCTCTTCTCATTTACAGCCCTACTTATATGTTTGTATAATTGGTAAATGATAGTTTGGATGTTACAAAAGGAGGTGAAGAAAGAGAAAAAGTTGAGCATATTTGTTAATTGTACATGATATAAAGTTAGCCTTGGATGTTTAAATTTTAATTAGAGTTAGAATTGTCTGTGATTTTTTAAGTTGGATGCATTTTCCCAATGAATTTTATAGATTTAATGATGCAGCCGAGTTCTTAAGAGTTTATTGACTTTGTATTTTTTGGGTTATGATTGATTATTATTGTNCATTCGTGTTTATTGGCAAATTATATTGCTTTGTTTTTGTTATTCACCATAAGTATATCATATGCAAGTAATTTTTTTATAATAAGCATATCTAATTTGGTAAGTTTTCTGATAGTCCACTAAATCAAGGCAGATAATGCTTTCTATATCCAACATCTTATAAGTTGTGATTAAAAAGGCATCTTCTGCTCTTGCAATTTCTATCTCATTGATCATACGTGAGATTTTATCCAATAGATGAAACTTGTGCTTTGTAATACAAAAAATAAAAAATAAAAAAAAAAAAAAATAATGGCACGAATGCTTTATAAAGAATTTCTGTTATGGTGCATATTAATTATATCCCTCAATGATAGGGGTGTAAGCGAGTTGAGCTTGAGCGAGCTCAATGCACGTTTGTATTCTGCTCGTTCAATTTTTTTTTGTTCGAAATAGGTTAATTTTTAGAATGGCTCGTGAACATCATATTCGTGGTTGGCTCAATTTAAATTCATTTGTTGTTTAAGCTTGTGTTAGACTCAAAATTAGCTTGAATGATTTTAAAAATAATAAAATTTAATACTAAAAAGGCTATAATATTATTCGTTATTTAATTAATTCGAATCAAAATGAGCCGAATATAATTGAACAAAGTTTGATCGTGTTCGGCTTATTTATAAATTCAGCTCAAAAAAATGTTTGTGTTTAGCTTGTTGTTTAACTAACAAATTGAATATGAGTTAGTGAGCCAAACATGAGCTGTTCACAAACGATGAGCTTTTTTTGATAGCTCTGCTTCATCATGATTTGTCTATGCTTTGGATAAAATTTGTACTTTCAAGTTAAAATCTAGATGCTCATCCATTTGTGACATGAAAGCCTTAAAATATTAATGAGTTCTATTTTATGTTTCTTTTTTTTGAAATTTTTTTGAGCTATCCTTTTGCTCATGTAGGTTTTATTTGTACATCTTTTTTTCTTTTCTCATTGTGTTTTTTATCAACAATTATAGGACTTATAGGTTTTACACTGTGCTTTGAATGAGTAGAAATGCAGTTTTATTGAGAGCCAATTTTGGAAGTTGAAATATCTAACATTCAATAAAGTTTCACATGTAAAGCCAAGTGATCCTGCTTAATAACTATTTTTAATTATAGTGCTAAGGTTCATACTGAAGACAAACAACTACAATTGAGGACCTATATATTATATGAAAAATTATCAAGGAATCAGTTGTAAGATTTTAACATTAACATGCAGCGATCTCTTGATCTCAGGGATGTTGCTATAAAACTCCATTATATGTTTAGTTTTCTTAAAACCTGAGGGCTTGTTTGGGATCAGTTTTGCTTTTTTTTTTTTTTTTATTTAAAAATATTTTTCCTTAGTGCATTTTTGACATGTTTTTATTTTTCATTCTAAAAAATAAATTAATTTATTTTTAAAAATACTTGAANTATATGTTTAGTTTTCTTAAAACCTGAGGGCTTGTTTGGGATCAGTTTTACATTTTTTTTTTTATTTAAAAATATTTTTCTTTAGTGCATTTTTGACATGTTTTTATTTTTCATTCTAAAAAATAAATTAATTTATTTTTAAAAATACTTGAAACTTCTAACAGTTGTTTTGAGTATTTTTTAAAATAATTTAGTTATAATATACTAAATATGTTTTATTTCAAATAAAATATAAGCAAAAAGAAAATAAAAAACAAAAATTAAAAGCGATCTCAAACAACCTCTAAATATTACTAAACTGAAACAATGAAGAACAGGTTTACTAGCTTAATCTGTAATAATTTTCCAATTTGCCCTTGTAGAAATTAGTAAACTTATGTACACGTGGAAATAGGATGAAATTTTAAAATTGCCCCGCAGCTATTCCCATGTGACTTATTTTGACTCAAGTTGTCACATTTCTCCAATTTAGTACATTGACCATACAAATTGATCCGAAAGGACCCCTCCATGAGTACATTGGGATTAATTTTGTGTGGTTAAGGGATAAAGTTAATAACAACTTTGTCATTATTTTTACATGAGATATTATTTTAGATCGAATTTGTAAAATCAAGAGACTAAATTATAGAAGAATGATACTTCGGAACTAAANCTAGTAAACTTATGTACACGTGGAAATAGGATGAAATTTTAAAATTGCCCCCCAGTTATTCCCATGTGACTTATTTAGACTCAAGTTGTCACATTTCTCCAATTTAGTACATTGACCATACAAATTGATCCGAAAGGACCCCTCCATGAGTACATTGGGATTAATTTTGTGTGGTTAAGGGATAAAGTTAATAACAACTTTGTCATTATTTTTACATGAGATATTATTTTAGATCGAATTTGTAAAATCAAGAGACTAAATTATAGAAGAATGATACTTCGGAACTAAATTAGTCACATACAAATAGTCGGAATACAATTTTAGCTTTTCTTTATGTGAAAACATATGTGGAGTCAATTCTCTCTTTTGTAGTTGACGTGGAGAGGCATGCAAGAGATTTCATGGAAGCTGCAAAGAAGCTTCAGCTTTATTTCATCAGCCTACAGCATGAGGACCAGCCAACCAAAGAGGAAATGCTGCGAAAGGTGTTTGATGAATTAAACTGTTTTAATTTTAGGAAGATTTACATACATACCATACAATTCCTATGTATTTACATATCTAACACAAATCCTTCAATTTCTGCATGCATACCACCTTACCCATACATGAAGAGGTATATTTTCATTTTTTTAAATTTTAAGTGGTGGTATTTTTTATGTGATATGAAAAAGTTGGATGGTATAAATGTAAAAAATAAACTTTAGTATGTAAATGTTTTT
>JXCR01003318.1:99299-157038 GCA_002079205.1 Phalaenopsis hybrid cultivar
GAATTTACATACATAGCATCAGAAATATTGTTATTTGCGTGTCTAACAGTCTAAATTTCAATTTTATGAAATCAACACTTTCGTCAACTTCTGCCTCCAACATCTTCTCTCATAGCGGGCAGCCTAGCCTCACTTCCCGTATTTAGAGCGAAATCCCTTTTTCTTTTCTTCTACCACTCGATTCCCATTGTTTCTTGCAAGCACACCATATCCTCCTACTCCTATCTCTTGACAAAATCGAACGGTCCAATTGCTCCACTCACGCAAGCTTCCACCACAACAGCAACCCCAAGCCCAACATCTCACTTCCACCTACAACTTCTTTTGTCAGTGTGCAACCACACATGTCCCTGCACCTTATTTTCAAAGTAAGGTAAAAGGACTTCGAAGAACATGAGAGGAGAGGAAATTTCGGTCTTAACACGGGAAGTTTGGCTGGGATGCTCTCCGAGGGAAGATGTTGGAGACAAAAGTTAACAAAAGTGCTAGGAAAGTTAAACTTTGGGGGTGTGAGATACATAAATAACAATGTTTCCAGTGTTATGTATGTAAAAACTACTCACACACACACACACACACACACACATATATACATACATATATATATATACATATATATATATATATACATATATATATACATATATATACATATATATANAAAAGTTTAAGGGTCTATGCCTGAATATTTTCTTGTTGCTCAAAATGAAGAAGAAAAAAATTAATAAACAAATTGATTGTCATGAAAATAGAGAACGAGTGCTAACCTGCATTATTTGGAGGTTAACTTTGTTGATGATGTTAGAAACTTGAACTCAATTGTATGTTTCTAACACATTTTTTTGTTAATATGTTTAAGTTTAAAGAATTTTTAGCATTCTCTTTGAAACTATAAGTATCTACACTTTTTTATGAGAACATGTTCATTTGTATGTCACATGTGTCATTTGTATGTCACATGTGTCATTTGTATGTCACATGTGCACATTACTTTTATATAAGAATGGATAAATACCAAATCCTTAAAAAATGACTACTTGTAAAATGAGTATATGTATTTTGTGTACAATAAGTAAACGTTGTACTCAATGTACTTGTATTGCATATTTCTGTGAATTTTTATTTAAGCTTTCTATAGATTTTTCAGAGTTCAACATAAGAGTAACATGAGTACACTCCATGTTCTTACTCACTTCATGAGTGAGAATTCTTGAATTTTAACTTGAAAAGCTTGCGGTGCTTATTTTGAATGATTAAAAAATCATTTTTTATGGATTTCATAGAGTACAATCATTTGTACACTTGCTTTCTTAAGTACAACATAATTGTATGCTATGTTTTACTCACTTCATAAAAGAGAATTCCTGAATTCTGCCTTTAGAAGCTTACAATACTTAATTTGAATGATTTTATAAAGGTTTTTTTATGGATTCCTAGGAGGACAATCATATTGTACTCCCTTAAGTACAATATACTTTTATCATATTTTACCCACTTCATGAATGAGAATTTTTGTAATTTATCTTGAAATGAATGCAGTGCTTATTTTAAATGACTCTATGGTGGTTTTCTTTGGATTCTCTTGAGTACAATTATTTTGTATTCCTGTAGTCATTAAGTACAACATGGTTGCACTCCATATTTTTGCTCACTTCAGGAGTAAGAATTCTTGAATTTTACAGTGAGAAGTTTGTAAGGTTTGTTATGAATGATTCTACAGAAGTTTTTTAAGGATTTCATGGAGTACAACTATGGTGTACTACATTCTTTAACATGATTGTACTCCATATTTTACTCATATCATGAATGTGATTTTTTTTAAATTTACCCTGAGAAACTTGCAATGCTTATTTTTAATGATTATAAGGAGTCGTTTATGATTTTTTTAGTGCAACAATGTTATATTTTTACATTCATCGAGTACTGGATAGTTGTGCTCCATATATTTACTCACTTCATGAGTGGGAATTCCTAAATTGTACCTTGAGAAATTTGTAGTTCTTATTTTGAATGATTCTCTTTATAACTATTATACACATTATATTTCATTCTACCTCTTTCATAACAAATTACGATTATCAAGAAGCATCAACTAACAACCTTCGATAAGTCAACCATCCTTGGTGGATATCGTATGACTTTGTTCATCATAGGTTCATGTCGTCAAGTGGATGCTTGGGCTATACAACCTAGGACGGGTCTCACATAACTAACACATGAATATGTAGTCTTAGTGTCAGAATTTGTATGACATGTTGCAATTCCAATGTATTCTGAAGTAATTATTCATAATGAAAAGGAGGCATATGATTAGTAGTATAATTATACACATCATATAAGATTTAGTGTTCAAAATGATCATAAAGTTATTAGTCTAACACAATGAATAAAAAAAAAAAAAATTTATGCTTGAAAGTTGGCTTTTAAAAAAAAGACTCACTCTAAATAACATAGTAAAGTTCTTGAAAATAGACATTGGGATTGGTTGCCTTGTAATGATTATATTTTTCATTATACAGTTAGTTAGATTGTTAATATATCTCCAAAAAGTCACAGCCTTTCATTAGCAAAATCTAATGATCAACATCTTTTGACATCACATCGGTGCATCAGTGAAGATAAATTAGTTATGTTGCCGTCATTGACACCAGTTCAAATTAAAGTTACTAACGTGTTCATGTATTTTATTGAGGAATGAGTAGAGAATGTGAGATTTTTAAAAAGAGATGCATATAATTATATACATAAAGAGAAATGAGTAAGAATTGAGAATGCAGATAATAATGCTCTAATGTAAATTTTTAAAGAAAAGTGGCTAAAGATAATTTATTTTCCTAAAATGTCCAATCTGATGAGTTTGATTAATCAAATGATTTTTTAGAGCAATGACATGATAAAAGTTGATTATGATTTCTTCAGAAATGTCATTATCTTTTATATAAGTTATCAAATTAATAAATATAACTTAGTATGTGCACATTTTGTTTGAGTTAATCATCATTGACAAAAAAATTTGTTTTGAGTAATAAATTTATTAAATGAGACAATTGATTCATTTACTTGATTATTCAAAACATTCATTCATACAATTGATGATAAAAATCATTTAATAATATTCACCAATCAAAATCAAGCAATGGCAAAAGCTATAGAAGTTGCATTGTCTCATAGAAGTTTCCTTCAAATGTGCATTTCTTCAATAGTGATAAGACAATACATAAAATATTTCACACTTGCATGAGTAAATGTGATTCAAAAAAAAAAGTTTAAGCAAGCATGATATGAGATAATAAAAAAGAAAATCTCGTTGATCATGCTTAGCTAAATGAGCTAAATAGAATTAAAAGTATGCGGTCAATAACATTCAATATTGACTATTTATGCATGTACATTTTATGCACACAATGTACTGAGTCTACAAATAATAAATGTTATGGATCTCTAAGCTAACATGCTCTAACACTAATTATTTTTTAAGGTTAGAGAAAGTTATGGATACATAGGGATGGAATGAACAAATTAAATATTTTAAATGTTGCAAAACATTATTCTTATTGTAAAAATAACTCTATATTGAAGCAAGCTATTGCATTCTATTCAAGGAAGCTATGCTCTTTTTGTAAAAAAAGAATTTCTACATGAGATTAAAGGTTTAGTTGCAAAAAAAATTCTATAATAGTTCTGAAGAATACATTTTTAGAAATATGAAAAATGAGAAACATTCTATGATGTAATTGCTCATTTTGACTAAATCAATTCTAATATATAGTGTAGTTGCAGGAAATTAGAGTTGTTGGATTACATTGTGTCCACTGTATCAAAATTTTGTGTCAATAAGATGTTGTGAGCATCCCATAAAAGTACCTTGTAATGAGGTGTTATTCTAGAGCAAAGAGAAACTTACAAGAAAAAAATGAAAGATTTGCAAGTCAAAAATATTTATCCCACTGATTTGTTACTTTCAAAAAACATAAAATTTGAAACCACATCAGTAAATTTATGATGAAACATGGAAGGAATTTCTATTATTTACTACAACCTCATAATTTTCAAATTAGTTGTAGAGCGCAATATGAAAATGAAGCTGAAAAAAATATATTAGACTCCTTAAAATATTATCAAATGATCTTAAACTAATACTTGAGAGAACTTCACCTCTATTCAAAAAGCCTGTGAAGAAAAAGAAATCTAATAAGAAACAATTTTCTTGTAATATTGAAATAATAGACCCAATAAAATGCGAATAAAGAGTGTTTCCAATGCAAGATCGAAATTATAATTGGAGAAATGAAAAAAAGCTAATAGTAATTCATATATTGGTTGTTATATTTTTTTAAAAAGATTATTTTAATGTTATCTCTTCTTCATTATTCTTATGTTAGAGAAAAAAAGATGAACTATTATTTGTTAAAAAGTTTGTAAAGTCATCCATATCAATCACTCTTCCTATTATGCGATCATCTAGGAAAAAATTTAGATATCCTCATTCATAAAATGAATAAAAAATATCACAACACTATTTTCTATTGGATTTGAATAATTATCTGTTAAAATAATTTAAATAATAATATTTTTTTATGGTCATACAAAATAAGGCATGAACAAAACTATTTCTAAATATTGATATTTTTTGAATCTCATTCTTGATCCTCACTCCAATTGACTATATCTCTAGCAATAATGGCCTCTATATATTTACATAAAAAAAACATGTCACAATCAAAGTTTTTTTTTTGTTGCATGGAATGTCAATAATTGTTTCAACTTACTAATTTATAATAATTGAATTTAATCCTTCACTTATATCTTTGTGTAAGAGTTTTATTTGTTATTTAAAAGAAAATAAATTTAATTATCTCTCTAGCGAGTTTGGACTAATACTAATAAAGAATAAAAATTATTTCCTTACTATATTGGATATTAGTGCATGATGAATGAGATTGAGTAATGAATTGTAAAATAACCACTTATTTGCCTTTAGATCGACAACTAAAAGGGTTCAAGCTAGTTATTAATGGTTGCCAACACAATTAATTCAGACCTCCACACTATTTTTATTTATATAGCTCACATACATTAAGCTTTTTTTCACAAGATTAAGGATTCATGTGACAAAACTTTACCATTGAGAAAAAGTCCGTTTAAAAGTAACGTCAAAATAAGCTCCAATAGAACGCGGGGTGGTAAGGCAGAAGCTGTGAAGATATTCAGTCCTAAAATGGACGAGAAATAACTGTGCGATTGGCACAACTCGTGAAGATGAGGATGAGCCAAACAGAGTGAAGAATTATGTCTCTATTCTCTACAATGCATGGAGCAGAGTCCTGTCTCAAAATGGCCTAAATGTAGAATAACACTATAAATAAAATAAATGGAGTGATTAGGAGTTATTAACAAATACATTTCTATCATTAATGATCAATATTTAATACTCTTGATACTTATCTAGTGCACACATGAAATATAAAAAATTAATGCATACTCCAGAAAAAAACATTATTCTTCTCAACTAATAAATGTACAAATGCTTTAATGTGAACGATTTTCAAATATCATTTATACATAGATCATCAATATTATCCCTAGTGGTCACTATAGTATTGTTAGAAATTACAATGAACACTCCTGCATTTGATGAATAAATCAGTTTCATTCAGGAATCTTGAATTAAACTAAAAAAATAAATTTTAAAACAATGTATCATTAGTTATCAACATGTTGAACACAACGTCAATCAATGAACTCCAACCTATCCTTCGATATCAATTCTTGAGCTAGGAATTTGATACACCTTAGAATTACCTGCTTTTAATGTACATTTAATGTTCATTTTATGCATATTTTTTATATTATTACACTTTAAAAGAAGATATTTTGTATGTTTTTTGTTTCAGGTGCAAGAAATGGATCTTTAGAGAAAATAGGAGCAAAATGGAGCAAAATGACGCAACATCATATGATGCCATAACACTAGCTATTCTGCGTGATGGGTGTCATAGCACCTTAGAGTGGTGTTATAACGACAAAAATGATTTCTCTACAAGATGCATTGAATTTGACAGAATTTTGAAAAGGTGCTAGAAGTGTCCCTTGGTTAATTTCAGAGACCTATTAAAAGAGACCAAGAGCTAAACAAAGAAGAGGAGTTTTGGAGAATTTTTAAGAGTTTCAAGTGTTTTTTAGAGATTTCTTGAGAGTTTTAGTGTGTGCGTGACTTCATATTTGTGAGTCTTTTATTGTGTAAGAACAGTTTGGAGATTTCTTAAAGGAGACTTCAATAATTCTTGGGGAAAAGATATAAGATATGCAATTTGTATTTGTGTTTGAGTTTTTGTTGTTAAGACTCGACTTTTATTCCCCCATGTTGTGTATCTGATTTGGTATTGATTATGATTTGGAGATGCTTATTATTGTATGTGCTTCTACCGACTATTTGCCAATGACTTTCTTTTAACTTATTTTTATTTTTGTTGATTGTATTTTTTGCTCAACAATTCTCGTTCTACTACTCAAGACTACTTTAATCTCCTTGAGCTTATTAAATACTGAAGATTCAAATTCTACTGATCTCCACCAAAGATCATTTATTAACTCAAAACTTTCTTTATGTAGTGGACTATGTATATAACTATCTGGAGAAAGTAGCCCTTATTATAATAATGGGGCAGTAATAAAAGGTAAACAACCTAAATAGGGGGGGNGCATTTAGGGAATGAAGAAGAAGGTAGGCATGAAGAATAATGAATATTGGATTCATCGGCTTATAAAGTTGACACATAGTTACATGCTTAAAATAATGAAAATTTAACTAAAATGGAAGACATTAAGATTGAAACTATGTTTATAATTACTTGAAGAAAATTACTATAATAGTTTATACTTGATCATGATGCAACCCTTAAAAAAATCACTCTGCACATTTCTTCCCATGCAACAAACTTGGACCACTGCATAATACAAAGTCTTGAGTATTGCATGATAGTTATCTGAAGATCTGTGTGCTAAAAAAACCAAACATACATTACATGAAAAATAAGATTAATGTAGTACAATCATATATAATGCCAAACAACATAATATAAAAACTATCTCACTATTAATTGAGTGACATAGTCTCTCATGTAGCCAATAGCCCAAAATTTTTTTCGTAATCTTACTTTTCTATTAGTGTTAAAATAATTTATTAGAAATCTCAATATAACATTTAACTAATTATAACTTACAAACCCAATTACTTTCTAGCAAAAAAAGAAAATATTTATGAAAGTTATGGTATGAAAGCAAATATTTTATGAAATTATAAACAAATTTATCGTGATTGTGTACATGTTTTATTTTTTTTCAGTTTTTTTAAATCAATAGAAGTTAAACACGACCGTGGCTTCCTATCTCAAATCACTTCTTCTTTATTAAACAACCAAACTATTAGAGTGATTTCATCTATAATGAACCTCTACTCATGTCCACAAAATTAAAAACAAACCTCTTAACATTCCAATATTCTATAAGCTAATTTGTTAGTGGTGCATCCTATTAAAGAGACAAAAATGTTAGAACAAGATGAATATGGATCTTCCTTGAAATCCATGCAACTTCTTCGGTGATGTGCTTGACCAATTCATCACATATCGCTTTGAATATAGATATCCCACACTTGAAAGTAATCTTTATTTTGACCATTTTTTTAACAAACCGATCAATATGATGAAAAAAATAAATATTTTCTTAAGTACATAATAAGCTTGTCACGTCAAATAATAAAACTATATCAACATGTAGTAATATACGAATAATAGCAATATAACATGTTTATAAGGCCCATCTTATGTCAAAAAATGAAATATAATATGATTGTACTTAAGAAAATTTAGAGTACAACCATATTATTTTGAATAAAAAAATAACCAAAATATTGTAACTTATTATAAAACATATTGAAGAAAATTTGGAGTACAACCATGTTGCACTGAAAAAAAAGTCTAAAATATTCTATCTTATGTCAAAATATGGAGTACCAACATTATTGTAACCAAGAAAATTAAAGTATAATCATGTTGTTCTGAAAAAAATACAAAATAAAATATCTTATTTCATGATATAGAGTACAACATAACTATACTTAAGAAAATTTGAATTTGAATATGTTGTATTGAAGAAAAAATATTCAAAATATTATATCTTATGTCATGATATGGAGTGCAAAATGATCACACTCAAGAAAATTAGAGTACAGTAATGTTGTACTAAAAAAATATCTAAAATATCTTATTTTATGATAAAAAATGGTTGTAGGAGAAAAAAATCATCTGAAATAAATTATCTTAAGTAAAAATATGAAGTATAATATGGTTGTACTAAAAAAAATTGGAATACAAAAATATTACACTAAAGAAAAATACAACCTAAATATCTTATCCTATAGTATTATGGAGTGCAATATGATTGTACTTGATAAAAATTAAAGTACAATCATGTTATACTGAAGAAAAAAAATCTAAAATGCTTTACTCTATGATAAAATATAGAGTGCATTATGGTTGTACTTGAGAAAAAACTAGAGTACAATATTTTTTTACTGAAGAAAAAAGTACTAAACATATCATATCGTTTATCAAGATTTGGAGTGTAACATAATTATACTCAAGAAAACTATAATACAATTATATTGTATTGAAGAAGAAACATTCAAAATATAACATTTTATGTTGAAATATGAAGTACAATATGATTGTACTCAATAAAATTGGAATACAACCATACTCTACTGAAAAAAAAATCTTCAAAAGTATTATATCTTATGATCAAATATGAAGCACAATATACCACATGGTCGTACTCAAGAAAAGTTATAGTACAATCATGTTTTACTAAGAAAAAAAACATCCGAAATTTGAAGTATACTAACATCTAAAAAAGTTTATCCTTTGGTAAAATATAAAGTATAATATGGTTGTAGTTAAGAAAAACTAGAGTATCATAATGTTTTGTTGACTAAAAAAATTTCATAATTATCCTAATTTATGTTAGAATATTGTGTACAACTTGGTTGCACTCTAGAAAATTAGGGTAAATGTCCAAAATACTCTAACATATAGAAAAATATAAAGTAAACTATGATTATACTCAAGAAAAACTAGAGTACAATATTGTATTGAAGAAAAGGTATCCAAATGATCCTATTTTATATTAAAATATAGAGGACAATGTGGTTGTACTCAAGAAAGTTTGAGTACAATCATATTTTACTGGAAAAAAAATATTTTCAATATCCTATCCTATGTTAAAATATAGGTATATGCATGTACTCAAGAAAACCTGCAGAACAATAATATTGTATTAAAGAAAAAAGTATCCAAAATACCCATCATATGTTAAAAATATGGAGTACAATATGGTTATACTTAAGAAAACTCGTGTATAACCATATTGTACTAAAAAAAAGTAACTAAAAAAACCTATCTTATGAAAATTTGGAGTACAACATAGTTGTACTCAAGGAAAAGTGGAATACAAGTGTGTTGTACTTAAGAAAAATGTATTCCAAATACCCAATCTTAAATCACAGTATGAAGTACATTATAGTTGTTTTAAAAAAAAATTAAATTACAACCAAGTTATATTGAAAAAAATTCCAAAATATCATATCTTATGTCAAAATATGGATTACAAGATGGTTATACTAAAAAATATTGGAGTTCAACAAGTTGTACTACAACAAAACAACAACAACAACAAAGCCGTAATCCCACTACGTGGGGCCGGCTACATGAATCCTTTTTCTTAATTGCTCCTATTTAGTGTCATATTTTCATTTAGTTCTAGTAAATTAAAATCATTTTTTATAAAATTAGCCCAAGTCTTCTGAGGTCTACCGCCGCCTTTCTTAACACAAGTCGAATCTACTCTCCTAATCGGATCATTCGATGGTTGATGTTTAATGTGAAAAAACCATCTAATACGAATTTCTTTAATTTTGTCCGTCGCAGGAGCTACACCAACCCACTCATCCACCTAATCATTCTCATCTCGACAACACTCAACTTATTATTATGCTTCTCTTTTAAAGGCCAACATTCAGCGCCATAGAGCATTACAGGTCTGTCTCATAAAATTTTCCTTTCAGTCTAAGCGGTACTTTTCTATCACACAAAAGGCCCGAAGTATTCCTCCNTAAATGCTTTTTTGTATGGCTTCAGTTAATACCAGTTAGTTAAAACTTGATGGTAACCTTAATACATAGTTCCTCTGTTTCTCCAAACCCATACCCCAGGCACCAATCATGCCACGTTTTAGGTTTTGTATACTGTATCCTGTAATATCATCCCCTAAACTATATAATCTATCACCAATCTAAAAAATAATAAACTAAATGTTTTCCACCAAAATAAAAAATTTTAACACCAATTAAAACATTGGGACAAGTAAATATGCCTGTAATCCATGCCTTTAGGTAGGTTATGGAGTATTTAAGAAATACTGCATGCATACTCTCGAAAATAGCTTCAGGAGTTTTATTACGTGGAAACTACAGTAATATCAAAAAGTGAGCATGAAGAGCCCAGTACTGTTCAAAGAATTAACAAGATAAGGACATCAAGGAAACGAAAACAAAACAAGAGACAAGTTTCTACAGCACAAAAGCATATTCCTGGCCAGGCACAGAACAACAAATGGACTACCTAAAATTTGCAAAACGTTACACGGGTCTGGCTGTACTTACCATGCGATCCATCAAAGTGTCACTCAAATCAGCACCTACACGGAGATACAGAAACATACAAAGATTACAGCTATGTTAGTTGACAATCATTTGCATCATTTTGTAAAGCAGTAAATGAATAATGAAACAAAGAAGACTATTGCTGAACCCATAAACAGTAGAGGTAACCACTAAAGATCTTCTGTCAACCGTGTAAGAATGGGGAGCAATTATGTTAAAGTTGAATCAGCAAAAACTAAAACCAAAACTAAAACAATAAAAATATCTTGTTAACAACATATGAACGGGAAATAAAACCCAGAACTTTTGCTTGTGAGGCACTGATAAGAATATTTTCAAAGAGTAAACATAAGTTAAGCATTATCCCCACTTGTTAGTTCAGGTTAATTACCAGAAAAATTTGCTTTGTAAGCTACAGCCTTTTCCATGTAGGCGCCATTGAATGTGGAGCCGCTAAAATCAGATTCTCTCATGTCAGCAGATGTGAAATTTGCTCGCCTGTACTAGTTAATGATAAGTATACAAAATGCAAAACATGTAAACAGGTGTATGATGGAATATTTGCAGAAAAGTACATCTCACAATTAGAATATCATCATTAGAAACCACATAAAAGGGCCTTAACTGGCAGGTCATTGCATAATCAGTAATCAGAATTAATATATAAGAAAAAAAAGAAAAATATCCACAAAAAAAATTGGTGGAAATCATTTATCACCATGCTCTCCTTTACAACTAGGCGGAGTGAATCCTTTCCCAGATTCATCATGTGCGGAGTTTCATTGGTGTGGCCTACCAACGTTTCTTTTTAAGAAATTCGAATTAAGCCCATCTCTCCCACTTTATTGGTGCTTCCTCTTCACTCTAGCCTAAATCATGTCGGCTTTTTTCACTAACTTATATCTAACGGATGCTAACACATGCACTCATTTTCCTAAATAATTATTCTCAGCTTTTTCCAAATTAATTCTAACCTACATCTATCTTAAAATATCCATTTCTGCTACTTTAACTTGCATTTATGAGGGTTTTTTATTTCCCTTCAACACTAAGATACATGAGACCTAGTTGGAAGTCATGCGAAAATGATTAACTTTACTGAAGGGGCTTGTAAGTAGTTGAGCAGTCACTTGCCATTCGCTCTACTCTGCTTGGCCAATTTAATTCTGCTAATACTACATAAAAGGCCTAGTCATCAACCCTATAATTTAAATATCCATAGCAAAATGGTAAAGATTATATCAGATGATGATTCTGGAGCAGCAAAATACAGAAAGTTTACTCATACAAGAATCTAATCCATTATCTGCAACAAGACATCGGCCATGTATGAAGTAGGGTTGCAAATTTGAATTACTATTTCTAGATTATTAAACAATCATGTTTTATTAACAAGAAAGCACTTGGAAAATATATAAAATAAAGGAAGAATGTGTGTTCTGGATTCCCCTCTGGCCCGCTCTATCACACCTACTCCATAGCCTCTCTTCAAAGTCTCTATGGTTCTTCAGATCCCCAAGGTTAGAACAATGATCATTAGATGCTATTTTCTTTCTAACATCAATTTATACAAGTAAGGAATGCCAATTAAAATAAAAAATAGGAACTTTAATTATAAGAAATCATAGTTTTAAGTTACGAATTTCATGGTGTTGACACAAAATTTGATGCCGATTTTGTGGATTTTTGGTGCTAGACTGGTATCATAACCACTCAACAATAATCTTTTTCGATTTCAGAGTTTCTTGACCCTTTACTGTCTTCTTGAGACCTTTTCATGGTTCTTTTCTTCCTCAAGTTCTCTCTGCAGGGGTTCCTCTTGAAAGCATAATAAACCTTTCACGAGTCCTCCTTTCAGCTTTCCAACGCCCTCAACAACTCATCCACATGCTTCCCCGAGTCATTGATCTCCTGATCAAAAGTTACTACTTCTTACTCTTCACATAGACCAATATGTAGGCACCACACCCTGCCCTCTGTCAACCTACCAATGATAGAAAACCAATCATATTGAAACAGTTATAGGGAAAAACTCCATATTCTTCTTATATATTTTTCATAGTAATCAATTATATTTAGTCCTTTTGACCCATAGTATTCTCATGACATGTAGTTCCAAGGTTTTTTTCTTCCTCTTGTAACATTGAGAGGATTTTTTCGCTCTTTAAGTTTTTCTTTTTTTTAAGAGGAGAGGATTTTTTCCCTCTTTAAGTTATTCTTTTTTTTAAGAGTATATAATAAGTGATAAACTACTAAGAGCCCAAATGCTCCAAGTGTAACCAATGGGTGACTGAAACAAACATGTCTTTGCTCCACAAATTAATATTTGGGTCATGCTTTTTTTTTCTCTTCTTTCGTTAGCCCTCTTCCCATTCCTTAACTTTATCAATAAAAGTTTTACGTNCAAAGATATCTAAATTGCAGGTCTCACCACCGTCTTATAACATGTTGCACTGAAACTAATAATATCTAAAATATCATAAACAACATGTAACAACAAATAAATAGATTTTTAACATAATATCACCATGCTTGTAGTACAACAAAATTAGTATTATAGCAATAAAAATTGGTGGAGAGTACTATTGTTAAACTCTTACAAAGTCTAGCGAAAAATATTGCATTTAAACTACTGAGCGGATATAGTTTACCTGACAAAAAGCTAGTTTTTTTTTTCATTGCGCCAAAACCGAATTATAACACTAGAAAAAAGGTCTTTGAAAATCAGACACAATATTTATGTGCAATGAAACTACTATAATTAAACTAATATGTATTTATGTAGTTAAATATATTTTATATATCGTTCATTTATCAATTTTCGATTGATGTCCAAATGTTACTCTACATGTGATCATCATACTTAATTTTTTCTCCATTTTTAGGTTGTACGTTGGAAATTAGTGTCCTTGTTCTCACACTAGTTGTGTTTATGCATTGAAAGAACATGCAACAAAATACTTAAATTTACGTACATATTACTAAATTCTTATGCATGTATATATCTACCACCTTTAGGAACGGACATCTTGACGATGATGATGGATTGTGGTCAGCAACAGAACATATTTCTCTTGAATAACAATAATATCATCATGCATACATTGTGTCGACCACCATGCGGAACGCAGCCTACGTAGGGGAACAAAGAAATTGAAAAAAGATGCACTGTGATGAACCATGGTTAAAAATAATCTCTTTCGAACGGTCATTTTCATGTGAAACGGTATATTTATATTTTCGTTCAGTTTGCTTGGCAAAGACCCGTAGTTTCGTCACAGTATCCATCCCGATCGAGCAGCTTTTGTGGTGGTGCGCTGAGCAGGGGAGAAGATGGACTCCCATATGCATTCCGGCGTGGATTCCCACAGCCCAGACTCTTCCTTGTGCTCACTCCCGTTATTGGATTTGTCCCATTTGCATACTTGCATAAAGCCTGCGTAGAACAATCATTCAGTTTCATGATCATGTTATATCCGAGTCAGCTTATTGATCTCATGCCAAAAATAGCAGCTTTCATCTTTTACATATGAGTTGAGCTTATGGATCTCATGCGAAGCTATGTGATCTTATAAATATTTCACATGGAGGAACCTTTATGAATACAAGTTCACAGGGAGGAACCTTTATGAATCATTACTTAAATGAGCCCAACATGTCCAAGTATACAAATCATCATAGAAGAAAATACTAAAGATGGTTTGTATCTTTGCAGGTACCTGCTTTTGAGGAAGGTCCAGGACAGCGTCGCTGAAGTCAGCACCTTCAATAATCGCNACTTCCATGTTAGTGCATGTCTGATCTCTCCAAAGTCCTCAGAACTCCATATGTCTTAACTTAAATTGTTCCTAGCCCAACAATTTCATCGGCAATATTTTTGTCCATAATAGCATATCCTCCGATAATAGGTTTATAAGAAAAAAAAAAATCTCCGTGTGGGGCCAAGTGATATGAACATCAAAATTTAAAGATCTAATCATCAATACAAGAAATATAACAATATGTAGGCCCAATATTGTGTCTTGCTCAGAAAGCATGCCAACTTGGGAATTTTATCCCTCCGAAAACTCTTCAATTCATGACTAGGATTGAAGGTAAATTAAAACTTAAATCATTTTAATCAATGCTCCATATGAATGAAAGAAAGAAAGGACCTTTTATCACCCTTCTCTGCTGGAAAGAGGAGTATTTATAAAAAATGGATGATGGGCATTTTAGTAATTTGGCAAGGAATGCAATGGAGCATTTATAAACATATGCCGCTTGATTGAGGTTTTTCTTAATATTTGGGTTCATCGAGGAGTAAAGCCTCAAGACATGCTGAAATTCATGTTGGACCATCATTTCATTAGTGATAATGGATGACTAGATTGATGGAAGTGTTGGAAAATGTGGAGATTTGGTCCACCTTAATTTAATTAGCTTTCCAATTAAAAATCTCACCTACCGCTCACCTACCGTTCATCTACCTACCACATACCGCTCTCATAGTTTCTATAAATAGCCTCTTATGACTTGTCATGAAGTCACAAGTCGAGTCAGGCCAAGCGAAGTCCTTTAAGAAAGAAAGAGATGAAGAGAGAGAGAGAAGGGAGAGAAGAAAATAGAGATTTTCTTGTAAACGTCGAAACGCTTGACGGTGTAATTCCTCGAAAAAATAAAATCCTCTACAGCTCCGTGGAAGTAGGCAAATTTGCTGAACCACGTAAATCTGTGTCGCTCTAGTGTTTTTCCTGCATGCAATTTTTCTTGTTCCATTTTTCGTTTTATTATCGTCGTTTTTCACAACAACTGGTATCAAAACTTTGATTCGAATCTAAGAAAGAACGATGGGTGAAGGCAAATACATAAACTCAAACAGAGGAAGATCAAAATCAAAGTATGGTCAACAAACAACCTGCTAGAATTGTGGCAAGGCTGACCACATAAAAAGAAACTGTAGAAATCCTAAGAAGAAAGAGAATAATGATGCTAATGTTGTATTTGAAGAAATACAGGATGCACTATTGCTGACAGTTCACAGTTCTATTGATAACTGAATGCTGGATTCAGGGGATTCCTTCCATACATCTTCCCATCGGGAGTTAATGCGAAATTATGTTTCAGGTAATTTTAGGAAGTCATATCTGGTTGATGAAAAAGATATGAACATGGTGGGGATGAGAGACGTTAATATTGCACTCCCTAACAAGAGCAATGAACTTTGTTAAAGGTCAGACACGTTCCTGAGTTGAAGAAAAACTTCATCTCTATTGGGCAGCTCAATGAGAGTGGTTATTCAGTGGTGTTCTCAGATAACACCTGGGTGTTCTCAGATAACACCTAGAAGGTTATCAAATGAGCATTAGTAGTGGCTCGGGGTAATAAAACTAACACACTATATATGACTACAGGTTTACTCAGGCGATGACACAT
The DNA here is from genome assembly GCA_002079205.1 of Phalaenopsis hybrid cultivar. Taxonomy (NCBI): domain Eukaryota; kingdom Viridiplantae; phylum Streptophyta; class Magnoliopsida; order Asparagales; family Orchidaceae; genus Phalaenopsis; species Phalaenopsis hybrid cultivar. The sequence continues at coordinate 115,435 of JXCR01003318.1, forward strand.
GAGTCAGAGGTGCATTATGGGGAAGCAGAAGAATGTCGGTTTCCTGAAAAATGGCAGAGCGCCAAAGGCAAGAAAACCAGACCTTATACAGACAAATAATGGAGAACCATAGAGCTATGAAAAAATCTTACAAGAAGAGAATTCGAGCAAGTGAGAGCTGACCAAGAAGGAGATGGATTCCCTACCAGAGAATCAGAATTGAGAGCTGACAGAACTTCCACCAAGGAAAAAGGCATTGCACAATAAGTGTGTGTACCGTGTGAAAACTGCGCTTGATGGCAGTAAGAGGTACACAGCTGGAATTGTTGAAAAAGTTTTTCAACTAAGGCAAGATATTGTCCATGCAATGAGAGTTGTTAGCAGATACAAGAATAACCCAGGAAAGAACTTGGTGGTACAAAATTACGCTGACGGTGATATGTCAACTGACGGTATTACTTGTGAGAAGCTGAAGTTGTGCACGACTTCAGCTGGTCTTCTGGCATGAAGACAGGACTTTGAGTTGTAGGGTGGAGGATATCATGTTTGAGAAAAAGGTTGGTATAGCTAGTAGATGATGCAGAGGTAATGCAGTCAATTTCTCAGTCTCCAAGTGAGAGAATTGTTGATTAATGTGGAGATCTGATCTACCTTAATTTAATTAGCTTTTTAATTAAGAATCTCACATACTGCTCACCTACCACACCCACCTACAGCTCACCTGCCTCCCACCTACAACACCCACCTACTTGTCACGCTCCGCCATATTCGGGAAATCGTCAAGACGAACACAGGATGAAAGATTCTAAAGAAAGACAAAATATAGAACGTCATCAAAGGGGCTCTAGAAGATTCCGCCACATTCAGGAGAGAGCAAAAAGGAAAAGCTCTAAAAAGGGTCTAAGAATAACCTAGAATGTTCTAGAGTTATTTATGTATATAAGAATAGTCTAAGAGATAGAATATTATATTGTAATCTAAAAGCTTCTCTTGGACATTGAATAGTCCCACATTGGCTAGATGAAATGCCAAAGACATGGATGAGGCTATAAATAGGGGCTCCTCCCCTTAGTTGTAATTACCCAAGCATTGAATCAAAGCATTCTAGTATTCAAGTGCAAAGTATTCCTTTCTCTCTATTATTCTTCTTAAGAGTGCTTGGGGCTCATAAGTTCAATGTTGTGAGGGGTAAGACTGATTTAGTGCCAAGAAAGAGCGCTAAAACCGCACGGATAACTCGAGGAAAGTTAGTCCGGGACAGTTGGAATCAGAGATTTTGTTCGAGGGAATGGCGAAAAGGGTCAAGGAGCAGGTGATGGAGTCAGAAGCCACTAATGTGGAGTCATCTCAAGGGCGAGGTTGCCAGGAGCAAAGGGACCTCGTTGCCCCCAAGCCACATGGAAGGTCTAAAGAGATCATGCATAACTTTGATTCACGCCTTGCTCGGATGGAGGAGGCCATGAATGGCATGGAGGGCCAAGTAGAGGAACTTGGCCAAAGGGCTGATGGACTCGAGGAGGAGGACGTCACCATCCATTCAACTGTCAGAGGTATGATGCTCCAACTTGAGGAGACCTTACTGGGCCAAGTGGCTAAGTTGCGGGAGGATTTTATGGGAAAGCTCGAAGAGGTGCGAAGTGCCTATAAGGAAGAAATGAGTGACATACTTGCTAGCTTTGAGGAAATACGTGGAGACATTTCGTTGTGTAAGAAGTTACTCGCGTCGTCCACAAGCCATCCCACTTTCGAAGCTAGGAGAATCGAAGTTTCAAAACCAATGAGTTTTGGAGGTACTCGCAACGCGAAGAAAGTAGACAACTTCATATGGGGACTAGAGCAATACTTTGGAGCGATGGGGATTGTCGATGAAGATGCAAAAATTCAATTTGCTTCTCTTTATCTTTCGGACATCGCTATGCTTTGGTGGAGAAGAAGAAAAGGAGATGTAGAGAAAGGTTTGTGCACCATGTCCACTTTCAATGACTTTAAGAGAGAGCTAAAGAGACAGTTTTNGCAGTTCTATCCCGAGAATGCCGAAGATGAGGCTCGAGCCCGGCTACGAAGACTTAAGCAAGAAGGTTTGATTCAATGCTACATCAAAGAGTTTACAAGTCTAGTTCTTGAAATCTCAGATATATCAGATAAGGATGCTCTCTTTAACTTCATGAATGAGTTTCAACATTGGGCAAAGACCAAGCTTAGGAGGCGAAGAGTGCAAGATCTTGCCACTGTCATCGCGGTTGCCGAAAGCTTGGTTGATTATTCAAAGGAGCCTATAAAACCTGAAGATAAGAAGAGTTGCTACATCAAATGTGGGGATGACAAGGGCAAAAAACAAGGAAGAGAAACGTTGTGAATCAACTCCAACAAAGGCAAGGGATAAGGGGAAGATCAACAATAAGCCATATCAAAATCGTTGCTTTCTTTGTGAAGAACCTCATTGGGCAAGGGATTGCCCTCAAAAGAAGACCCTCAACTCTCTTCTTGCAAGCCATAAAGAAGAAAGTGACAGGGAAAATGACATTGAGGCACATGTGGGATCTCTTCAACAGCTGAATGCGATGCAAGCTCCAACAAAACCCCAAGGGAAGGGGTTACTCTTTGTGGAGATGACAATAGGAGAGAAGACTACCAAGACAATGGTAGATACGGGAGCTTCCCACAACTTCATCTCCAGCGAGGAAGCAAAGAGATTGGGGTTGCAAATGAGTAAAGAAGGGGGCTCTATCAAAGTCATCAATTCAACAGAGATGTCGATCGACGGAGTGGCTAAGGAAGTCAAGACCAGCATTGGGGCATGATCAGGTAATCTAGATTTCTCTGTCATTCATTTGGATGATTACAAAGCTGTCCTGAGAATGAACTTCTTAGAGCAAGCAAGAGCATTCCCAATGTCATTTGTTAATAGCCTATGCATCACGGAAGGTAGTCTAGCTTGTTCAATACCGATAATAAGGATAAGCAAGCAAGGATCCAAAACACTATCGACAATCCAGTTCAGCGATGACATTTCACAGGACAAGGGGGACAACTTGGCTATCCTTCATAACAATGAAGGAGAAAAATCCCAAAGAGTTGCGATGCCAAAGAACGTGGTGGAGGCAAGAGATAAGCCGCCAGCCAGGAAGACGTGTTGCACCAAGGAGAAGCCAAAGATTGCCAAGTATGAAGGCAAATTGAAGAGGCAGTTTCGAAAGTGCAGGGGAAGCCGCAATGAGGGCATTCCGGGTTTAAGTGGGGGAGAGTGTCACGCTCCGCCATATTTGGGAAATGGTCAAGACGAACACAAGATGGAAGATTCTAGAGAAGGTCATAATATAGAGAGTCATCAAAGGGGCTCTAGAAGATTCCGCCACATTCAGGAGAGAGCAAGAAGAAAAAACTCTAAAGAGGGTCTAAGAATAACCTAGAATGTTCTAGAGTTATTTATGTACATAAGAATAATCTAAGAGATAGAATATTATATTGTAATTTAGAAGCTTCTCTTGGTTGAATAGTCCCACATTGGCTAGATGAAAGACCAAAGACATGGAGGAGGCTATAAATAGGTGTTTCTCCCCTCAATTGTAAGTACCCAAGCATTGAATCAAAGCATTCTAATATTTAAGTGCAAAGTATTCCTTTCTCTCTATTATTCTTCTTAAGGGTGCTTGGGGCTCATAAGCCCAGTGTTGTGAGGGGTAAGGCTGATTTAGTGCCAAGAAAGAGCGTTAAAGTCACACGAATAACTCGAGGAAAGTTAGTCCGTGACAGACCGCTCACTTACCTCCCACCTATCACTCTCCTAGTTTCTCTAAATAGCCTCTTATGGCTTGTCATGAAGTCACAAGCCGAGCCAGGCCAAGCCAAGTCCTCTAAGAAAGAAATAGAGGAAAAGAGAGAGAGAGAGAGGAAGAGAGAGAAGAAAATATAAATTTTCTTGTAAAAGTCGAGGCACTCGACGGTGTGATTCCTCGAAGAAATAAAATCCTCTACAGCTCCGTGAACGTAGGCAAATTTGTCGAATCACATAAATCTGTATCGCTCTGATGTTTTTCTGCGTGCAATTTTTCTCGTTCCAATTTTCGTTTTATTATCGTTGTTTTTCACAACTAGAAGTCCTATGCCCCATTTTTAGAATGGTTGGATAATCAAATCAGCAACTGGATCTATATTAATAGATTTGAAATTGATATTGATAAGAATCTACATTGGATGATAGGCCAAAATTTTAAAATTAATGCCATAAAATCCGCTTACTTGATCGATCGTCATGAATATTGATGTGATCAATATAATTCGGGGATCAACATGAATACTGATGTGATCAAGTGATACTATAATGATTGTCTTATTATTCAAACCTAATCATGCAAAACATATTTGAGTACGCATTTTAGCATTAGGTACGTTTTAATGTTACTTAAACATTAGGGTGACGTAACAATTAATTTATGAGATAGGTAAATACATACAAAATATGTGGTATGTATTTAAATCCCCCTAGTATTAATCAAGAGATACATTTTATGGTTGTATAATAATAAAAAAAAAGGAATATACATGGCCAAAATCCCCTTGAACAGGATCAAGGCACACAACTACAACTCCAAGGCGTTGAATTCCTCCAAGAGCTGAACTTATCAAGAAAAATAATTTTCATAGGAGAGATCTCTCAGAACAGCTCTCCCAAAATAGCTCTACTATGAGAGTTCTTTTGAAACAACTCTCCTAGAATAGATCTCCCAAACGAGTTCTATCAAAACAACTCTCTCAGAAGAACTCTCAAGGTGCAACTCTCCCAGAAGAGTTCCCCCAAAACAGCTTTAGAAAAATAGTCCACCTAGAAGAAAAGAATTATGCAATGAGTCGGTTACTATAGAAATTGAAGACGACAAGATATTGGCATAGGTAAAGTTGAAAAATTACAAGAAATATTCATTGCAAGAGAGTTACGAACCCGAGGAAAATGATAGTTTGAATTTAACAAAACTACCTAAATTCCTTTATAACTGAGTTATATTGTTAGGAAAAGGTCAATTTAATCGCTCAAAAATAAATGAAATTCCTAGTAGAGAAACTAAATTTCCTGATAACACTCTGGGAGCTTGTCCTATAAGCCTATAAAGTCAACCAAGAAAATATCCGAATAAAAAACAATATAACAAAAAAGATGAGCTGACAACCTACGAGACTACTTCATGAAGGAGAGCCAAAATGCTCCCAGAACAAAATCATGTAGGTATAGCCAAAGTGCTCCCAGGATAATTCCCTGTATGAGAGCTAAGAACCTCTCAAGTAGACGAAAAGTCAGCACATAGTGAAATGCCTCACTCATCTTTACTTAACTAATTTTAATTCGTATATGAAAAATAATAACATATCTAACGAATTCATTTTTTGGGACCAGGTAATATACATTTGTCTCATGGAGACAAACAAGGTGTAATTGTTTGTTTACCATTCTCTTATTCTTTTCATAGTTGTCTTTCGAAGAGATAATAAAATTAGAGAATTTAATATGGATGGCCGAAATCTCCTGGACCTGGTTAAAGCGCATAGCCAAATAGCTCCAGGGCAGCCAGTTATACACTCAAAGAAATAATATAGTACTTCCCCTACAAATTCTTCTTTCAAGCTCACTTTTTCCTCCCCTAGTTTTTTCGTTGAGATCTGAATCCACGGACAATTAAGTATTCAACAGAACCCACAAAACTCCAAGAAAGTATAAGATCAGGGCAATGCCAAATGTAAGATACTATTCAGAATAAAACGAATACAAAGGAAAGAAGAACAAACCTGAAGTTTTCATTTACATGGACTGCCTTCCTGCTCGAAACAAAAAAGAGAAACAAAAACCAACAAAATCATCCATCCGCGCCAAAGAAAACAGAACATCAACTCGCATAAATATCCACAATCTGAACCCAAATAACCTTACTTGAGATCCGCCGATCCGAATTGCGCCGCAGAACCGATCCCGAATTCACCTCTCATCTCCGCCTCAAACTTATTGAGTTCCGCGATAGCAGGCATCGTTCCAACGCCCCCGAAGCTTATGACAGCAGCAGCAAGGGCTGTCGAGACGAGAGCTCGCCAGTTCTTTGGTTCTACCCAGTAAAAGTAACGCATTAAACAAGCGCGCTAGAGGTGTTCGACGATTGGCCAACAACAAAACGCTGCTTACCTGCAATCGTAAGATGGCAGGAGCAAGATCTGGGTGGAGGAAAAAGGAAGCGGTGGGGTGGATGGAAGGACAGTGATGGGACGGAGTAGGTTATGGAGAAAGGAAAGAGGTAAGTGAGGACGGACATTGCTGTGGGGAAGATGATTCAGTAAGNTGGAGGAGAAAGGAAGCGGTGGGGTGGATGGAAGGACAGTGATGGGACGGAGTTGGTTATGGAGAAAGGAAAGAGGTAAGTGAGGACGGACATTGCTGTGGGGAAGATGATTCAGTAAGAGAGAACTGAGAGTAGGGAGGTGCAATTTCTGGTGTGAGCGCTAACACGTATCTTTAATATATATATATATATATTTGTGTGTGTGTTTGTTGAATCCTAAACATGCCTCGAGAGTTCAAGCCGGAGAAGATGAATAAGAGATTGAGGAGTCGGCAAAGAGTTTTTCAGTGAAAAGAGTCAGAAAAAAAGTTCATTTATTCATCCTTGGGTCTCTTATTTATAAGAGGTTTTTTTTGTACAATTATAGAATGGAGTGAGCGATGTTGGAAGTTATTGTTAATCACCGAAAGAAGAGAATAATTATAGAAACCACCCTTAAAGCAGTTAATGCATTAATTTAATATAAGATTTGTGTTGTTAATAAAATTTAATAAAACAGTCAATAATGGATTGATGCATTTAGTTTAGTCGTCCAAGGCGATCGATTGTGTGGCGATCGCTTCTGTCGAGGTAAAGCTTATCGATCGACTAGTTGTGGTCGAGCGGCCTTGAAAAAAGCTTGGGTAGCTGGGACTGTAAGATTAGTGCGTTGATTGAATCCCTCGACAGTGTGGGTCTGTCGATCTGATAGAGTGGATGATCATTGAATGAATATTTCAGATTGTGCTCCCTCGACCTGTGACTTCGATTTCTCGGTCGTTGTCCTTAGTTGTTTGATTGCTTTAAGATTCATGCTAGCAATTTTAGTGTATACATATTAGTTCCCTGAGTTTTCTTATCTTTTGATTGTGACAACTACGATAAGGACATAGAAACTACTAAACAAGTAATGATAGATAAATTTAGAGAATTAATTAAGTAATTGATTTCCCATTGGGTTCCACGCCTGATGCACCCTATAAATAGTGTTGTGGGGTTGACATAGCATTCTTTGATGTCAGTGATCCTCAAAAAATTTATGGGCTCCCATGGCTAGGGTACGAGTCGGAGCGGGTTGAATCATGAAATCTTGGCTTTTGCAGACTTTTGGATCCCTGCCTCTGTAAAGAAAGAGAAGAACTTGAAGAAAGATAAACTGTCGAAACTAGAACCTTTATTGGTCAATCTAGTTGACTTGTCTGACGGTGCAGAAGGATCGTTGCCTAAAAAGCTTTCTCAAAAGACTCTGGCATCTGAGCCTAATGTAAGCACGATCGTTGAGGGATAGCATGACAGACTGGTGAAGAGACAGAGGTCGAAGAAAAGGCACTGGAGAGAGCGGTAGTCATCCGCTATTTCAAGCCTTTGCCTTAGAAAGAGGTACCTTATCGCAAGCGAGTGAAAAGTTCTCAAGAGCCCTTTCTGAAATGAGCATAATTTTAGGTATGCGAAAATTCTCTTTCACTTTTGGTGATTTTTTAATGACCCTGCAACATTATCCTGGATGCAGACGAATCAATCGGGTCGGAGGGCAGCGAAGATGGCGAGCCTTCGAAGGAAGTTATGGAGTTCGCACTCTCTGCAGTGGCCAGTCTGTAAGTCAAATACGTTGAGCTTCTGCCATCAACTGATCAAGTGGAGTACCAATTGTTAGCTTCTTTGCCCACGGCTGGCCACCAACAGGAGCGACCAGGGTGGCAGTCGCCTTTACCTGGATTCACGGAGAAACAAGTGGACAAGACTGGACCTTTGGCAGTGCCTGTTGGCTCTTCTAAGGGAGCGGCCAGAGGCTTGAGTATATATCTTGTGTGGGAGTTGTCAGCTCGACTGACCACTACAGATTCAGAGGTGACGGCTCTGGGACAGAGGTAGTCGCTTTGCATAGTGGGCTGGCAGGTGTGGGGTGTGAGCTAGGAGCACTCCGTGAGTTGTCTGCCTTGATTTAGTTTCAGCGTGTTGCCAATTGGGTGGATCACATGAGGCTAAGCAGAAAGTTAGTCCTCTGTTGGTGATTCAAAAGGGGTGTGACTTGAATGAAGCCTGAAAAGATCCGTTTATAAAATACTTCATTCGAGATTTGTAATAATATTAGTTGAAATAAAATGATATTTAAATAAATTTCAAAAGAAGTTTAATGTAACACTCATCATTATCTGAGGCCTTATTTTGTGATGCCTCGTTTCATGCAACTGTCCTAAAAATAGGGTGAGAGACGCCTTTTTTTGCTCTTTACGCTTTCCAGATTTTTATTGTGTCTCTCAACATTTCTTCTTCATCTTTTGCCTCCCAATTATCTTCTCCTTTTTATTTTCCATTTTACAATGGCTCGCATGTGCTCTCCCACCCTCTTTGGTTCCGTCAGGGGCGCTGATCCTTCGTTTTTTCGAAAGAACAACGTGGAGGAGTTGCATAGAAGGTACATCTTGCATTGCAACATTTTCCTTCAACCGATGTCGAGATTGACGCATGCGATGAATAATGTGGGCAAGGATCTGGTCTTCTTTTGGGACTAGTTCAAGTACGGTCTCCAGTTTCCCCTAGGCGACAAGCTCCGGATCGTCCTTAATACTTACAGGGTCAGTCTGACTCAGGTGTTGCCAAATTATATAGTTGTGTTAATGACTTCCTTCCTTTTCTATCATTGAGAGAAGGTCTCGTGGTCGATTAACTTCTTTAATTATTTTTATACGTTCAAGGTTAATAAGAAATGTTTCACAATATTCTCCACTAGTAAGAAACATCGCTTGTTCGGGTTGAAAATAAGATAAAATATTGGCGCAAGCAATTTCTTCCCGGCTCCTGCTTCAGTGATTGGGGATTCAGACCAAACAGTCGGAGCTAACGAGAACCAAGGTGGTGTCTTCTCCGGAGAGCATGCACATTGCCGAGGCGATGTTGACCATTCGACACATCTCAGTCCTGCAGTACACAACCGAGGCAACGATCATCCAAATGTTGCAAGGAAAAATGATTGAGGAGCAATGATGTTTCCCGGATATTGATGAGGAGCACAGGGCCAAGGCGGTGAATGTGAAGCTAGCCACCAAGCATTAGAAGTAGAAGTGTCTCCCGATGACAGGTAATCCTATCGAGGATAAGGGCCGACTCTCGTTTAGCGTAGCCTCGAGATATCTTTCCTTCATGTATGAAAAAAACCATTTTTATTCAAGATATGGTTACCAACACGGTTAATATTATTGCTCGAAAACCTACTTCTCATTTTTTTTTTATGCAAAGGAAGGTGATGATGGATACTCGACTTTTAAAGGAACTCCATATGAAGCCTCAGCTGCAACTCCTTCCTATTCAAGATCCAGCTCGTCAATCAACATGTGACCAACCATAGTGGTTCCATCAAGTTTCTGATTCGGTGGTTCCTCGTTTATTGCCCTATCTAAGAGGGCAAGGTTCGGTCGATTTATTTCCCTAGCCTCGCTTGTGTCATCTTCAAAAGTAGTGGTCTTGTCTTCAGGTTAAAAAACTCTACCTCCTCTGGATAGAGAAACTACTCGTCAGTGGGGAAAAGTTCCGACGAAGGAAACATACGTTCCTCCTCCCTCTATGTTGAAGAGGAGCAAGAGTGGCATCTAGTACCCGAGGTAGATGGGTGGAAGTAATTGATTCCATTATGTGGTTCGGTCTCTTGGACACGTTGAGAGATTGGTTTCCCCACACAGCCGAGAGCACGAGCACGCCCTCACTTCTATTGGTTTTGTTGTGATCCAAGGGGTTAGACAAGTACTTAAAGTGTCTTAGCCGTTGAGAGCTTGGTTTGAGTGTAGACTGATTTCACTTGATAGCTTCGCAGGTCACATTTCCAAAGGTTGGCCTTTGCCAATTTGGCCAGATTTCTGGACATGGCTCGAAAGAAAGTTGCCTTTCTACAAGTGGAGCTGCAGAGGATGCATGGCAATCTGGACCTCCTGCAATTTAGATCTGACAATGCTTTCGAGAGACAAGATAAGACTCTTGCGACTATAGAAGATCTAAAGGGAGAGGTCAGGGAGTTGAAAAGGAAAGTTGTTTCATCTGTGGCAAAGGAGAATTGACTTGGAAGGACAACTCTGAAGTGGGGTGGAGTTTGTTGTCTAGAGTTTCATCCATCATGGTCTTATCAATCACAAATTTTCTAATGCTAATTGGTTATTCACCCTAATTCCAGACAAGTTGAAAGAGTCTTCTAAAGAGGAGGACGGTTCAAGAAGCGATGATTGATCGTTTGCCCGCTAATGTCCTTCTACAAAAAATGACTTGCAAATTTTTCTTAATTAATCAAAAGAAAGTTGTTTATTATTGTTCTTAGGATATATGAGAAAAACATGTTAGTTTTTTCTTTGTTTCAGATTGTGCCGGATTTTAGTTATTATGAGCTAATCTTACGAGTTGGTCTGTCGCATTGTCCAGCCGACTGAGATAGTTTCTTAATCCAGTTAAATTGGGTTGTCGTCTCTGGAGGGACTCGCTTTTGAGGCAACCTTTATGACCCATAAGGGATCTTGTCACTGGCATGCGTCTTGATTGTCTTTAGAAATAAACACTAAAGTTTTGATATCACGTTCTCATCGGTCAAACCTTAATTCCTTAGTTTTGGTTTTATTTGTCATTATTGTTTGAATGTTTGGGGGAATTTTAATTTAAGTTAAATGGCACCGTTCAAGATCACACAGTTTCGTGTCCTGTCACCACTATTTTCTCTTGAATTTATTTAGTCTAAAAAACAATTAAACTTATTTAGATTGGAGAATTCTCGTTAACAGCTGTAGGTTATCTCATCCGAAAGATCCTCGTAAACCAAAAGGAGTAGGTTAAGTGCGTTCAAAGGTTTGAAGGTGTATTATTATTTTCAAAAATATATTTTTGTTATTTCGTTTTGCAGGTAAAGTGACACATGCATGGGTAAGAAAATACTATAAGATAAGGTAGTAAAAGTGTATTAAATAAATTAAGGGATGTTGTCGGTCGCCAAACATGGAGTTTTTGTGTTTATGGAAAAATATATTTAATATATATATATATATATATATATATATATCTCTGTGTGTGTGTGTGTGTGTGTGTGTGATTTTGAAAAGTAATATTTAAATTTTAAAAGTATAAGACTGAATCATTCTCATATACGCAATAGTTTAAATAAACACACACAACACTGCAAGCGATGCATCTATTCCAAGGAATGGACACTTTGTTTGATAGTGAGACTCGATTAAATAAAATATAGAATTTATGCCATCAATTATGGTTTGCGAAACTTTTCACGTTGACCGACAAATTTTCCTATGTCATATAGAAGACTAAATAGGGTTTATGTTAAGATGGGTTCCAAAATTCCTTATAGAGGAAAACCTCTAGAATTAATTACATCTTAGGTGACCGAAGCTGCTTAAGAATTCTCTCGATTCAGGTAAGTGATTTTTCCTTCAATATTTAATAAGTTTAAGTTTTCAAGATTGGACATTGGAAATTCAAAAGAGAATTGATCAAAAGTGGAATAATTATTTTCAGTAATCCAAAGGAATGAAAGATAAGAGATGTCACTGATCGGAGGGAAACCTCGTTGACTTCTCAAGCTATTATATTGTTTGGATTTATGTTTTGAAAATGACTTATTGGATGTTTCAATCCTACCAATTTTATAATTTAGGGCTTACACTTGCATGAAGCAATCATAAAAACAACCTGGAAGATAGGAGAGTTTATGTCGTAAGAAACGACGACCTCGGAGCCTAAACTTAGTTAGGGCTTAAATTGCACAATATGGTTGTGCCAAAACTTAAGGATGAGTTGAGAATTTAAGCCGTACTAGACGGGCTACCTCGAAGTTCTATGACTTGTTATTTGATTTTAAGAAAAGATGGCTGTTGTAGATTCGATTGCTCACTCGAAATTGTTCTTCTATACATTCTTGTCATGTTGTCAATAGTTTTAACTCAAAGCTCCTCGTTGAAGTGACAGTCCTAAGGTATAAGGTTAAAAAAATTTTATCGTGAATGTCTGAATGTTTTGGTTTTGTTGTTGTTGTTGTTCAAGTGTTAAAGTTGATTAGAGTGACACCGGTTAGGATCTCACGATTCTCTCTTTCCGGTAGCACTATTTTATTTTGAATTTACTTAGTCCAAATGACTTGTTAAGCTCATTTAAACTAGGGAGATTTCGTTAGCAATTATGAGTTACTTCATCCGACGGACTCCCTTAAATTCAAAATGACGTATTATGTTGTTTGTTTTGTTTTGAAAATTTTGTTTAATTTTAATCTTGAAAAAGTTTCATCTTAATTTTGAAAGTTCTTTGTTTTGACTTTTATAAAGTATCCCAACCAAGCATACATAATATGTTAAAGCAGTGGTAAATTGTAGTAATAAAATGACAATAAATAAACTATAAATACACACCTGTCTTCTTCTCGTTGCTCCTGCTGAATTGCTTGCATTCATAATCCTGTATATATTGTAGATTAAGAACAAGTACTATGTGAAAATAGTATTGAAGCTTTAAAGATTTAAGTTCAAAAGAGACCATAATTCATAACTTGACGGGTTCTTAAAAGTTTTACAGTATGATTTTCTTAAACAAAGCATAATAAGTTCAATTGTCCTTTAAAACACCAAAAAGATAATAAGGTATCTGGGAGTACCCTAGAAAACCTTTAAGGTCTTCTAAATCATTTTGAGATCATTTGAACTTGTTACTTTGTTGAATATATCTCCGTGAGGTTCATTAGCTTTAAGCTATGCTCAGTGTTATATCTCAATTAACCCGTGAGAGAGGGGACAAACAAGCTTGAGCTTGTAATATTTAAAAGAGATTAATTATGATTTATCTTTCAACTAACCCCCAAACATCTTTAGATTAAACTTAGCTCACCATAAAGCTCAAAAGACATTAGGGGTAAATGTGTAATATAGGAAAAGTCATATTAAAAATGTTTGATTCTTATTGAAAGATCAACCTATAGCTCAACCATTGGTTTGAGACTCTAGATCAATTAATTATTGTCTTCCTAACTTATGTCCCAAACACTTGGATCATTCAAGTTGGTTTCTTCTTCCAATGTTTAACAATTCAGACAATTACGGTTATACCCTTGTTTTTTATAAGTGGATGCTAATTAGTTTCTACCTCTTACCATCATGTTTCAATCGCCTTAGAATTTTCCTTAGGATCAAAATATTACCTTTTAAGCTTTTAACCCATCCTAAATTCTAATTAGGGATAAAAGGTGGAAATTACAATTTTGCCCCTTAGGCTCCTATCTACATAAATCTTACAAATTAATCCACATGGGCATGAAACTTTGTTAACCTATCTCTCATGGGTAAATTAAGAAACTAGAGAAAAAATTATATATATTTTTTAATTTTTATTTTATTTATTATAATTATTTTAATCCCAAAATAGGAATTTCCAAAGTTAATTTATTTAATCAATCAAAGTAAAGCTTTTTCCTTAAAAAAATTATTGGAGGTTCACCTGAGTTAGAGGACCACTAATACATTTTTTTAGGATTATTTGAATTATATTTAAAATTTTATGATTGTTATATTAATTTTGATGAATAAATAAATATAAAATATATTTTAGTTCCAAAAATTCAATTTTTATTTTTTGTTGACTCCTTTGACTTCAAAGAAGTCATAAAAATTAATTTTATTTTTTTCTCATTTATATTCTATTTTCTACAATTATTTTGGTGGATAATTTATAAAATTATAAGAAAATAATTTTAAGTGTTTAAAAATACATTTTATGCTTTAGAAACTTTATAAAAAGGTTTTGCATTTTTCCAAATTTTAATTATTTTTTATTTAAAAATACCCAAAAAATGAACTTTTTATTTTGACTTCAATTTTTTTTTAAAGTGTATCTGACCTTAAGGAGTTCAAAAAACATAATTTTGTATTATTTTTAAAATTTTATTTTTTATAATTATTTTAGTGAATAATTATAAATACATTGAAAAATAGTTTTAAGTATTCAAAACACATTTTTGGACCATTAAAAATTCAGGGAAGCATTTTTAAGTTTTATTTTTAATGAGGAAAGATTTGATGGCATTTTGAAATATTTTGTATTTTAATAATGTTTTTTGATTATTTTAATTATTTTTAAATGCTAAAAAATAGACTTATTATTTTAATTACAATTTTATTTTTCCTAAGTGCCTTTGAACTTAGAGAACTCACCAAAGTTGATTATATATATATATATATATGTATATATATATATATATGAATTGTTATTTAAAATTCACGTTGCTGTGTAAAATGATGCCAATAAATACCATTTTTTTATTTAGATTAAAGAGAAACTTATTTAAGAAATATCTTAAATGGCGTGTAATTAATTGTAAACTAAGTTCTTAATACCGCCTTTCTAATTTTTTTTTCCTACATGGTCAAACTGTCGGTCAAACTGTCAAAAAAAGTTTCTTTATTTTATAGTACGATTAGTTCCACTTAGTGTTGGTTGAAGTTTCAAAGATGGTGGCTCTAAATAAATTACACGTTTTCCCCACAACTATAAAGAAAAGCTTCATTGCTCTCCTTCCTCACATCCAACCCTNTTTTTTTTTAGTTCAAGGTATTTTTTATTTTCTTAATAATTTTTCTACATTAAGATATGTACTTTCAAAGTTTATGTAATTATTTAAATAAAAAAATATCATATTGACCTACTTTTCCATGTCGGCGTCGTTTCACCTTGTTGTCTCCGAAGCCTTTTGCTCCTAACAAGTTAAGTTTTTGTTTTTTGGAAGCATTCGAATGACATACACAAAGATCATCAAAGTTTAGATATTAGACATGTAAATCCGTAAAAATTGTAGCGTGCATGCAAATAGATGAGAAATGAATATCTTTCATGTGAATACCTAGGACTTGAGTGTTGGCATGTGAAAACATAAGGTTTAAATAGCTAGCATGAAAATGTGTAAAATTTGAGTAGCTAACATTTGCATCCATGAGACTCAGACATGTAGACATATAAACAAATGAGACTTGAATAGTAAACATTTTACTACAATAGTGGAGTGGTGCAAATCAGTACAAGCAAGGCGACAAGCATGTAAATACGTAAGAATTAAGTGATAGTCATGTGAATAAACAAGAGTTAAGTAACATGCTTGTAAATATCGAAGTAGGGCTGTCAAAAAAGTTTGTTGTTCGCGAACAGTTCGTGTTCGGTTCGTCAATGAGTTCGTGTTCGGTTCGTTCGATAGGTAAACGAGATGAACGTGAACAAATTTTTTTCGTTCGGTTAGTTAAACGAACCAANTTACTTGAAGATAAAAAATTTGAATTTTAATATATTTTTAGTGTGTTTTATATCAATTAGTTTCTAAACGAGTTGGCTCGAGCTGACAAGTTCAAGAGTCAGGGCTGGCTTGAGTTTGGCTTGTTAGCTCATTGAGCTCTATTTGCAACAAGCTCTGCTTGAATCGGCTCACGAGCTGGCTCCACTCACACTCCTAAACTGCCACAATTCTATCTGGGCAACTATATTTATGTTGTTTTTTTAGAAGTTTTTATAATGTGAAGGTCTGTTTTATAACTAGAACGGTGAAAACATTTAGTCCTAAGAGCTCTTATTTGATTTTTTTTTTTAATAATTGAAATTCTCACAATTTTTTTAAAATTTATTTCCCTTGCAACAATTTTATAGCCATTTGTATTCTCAAAATAAATCTAAAATATAAATCAATTTTGCACCACTTTAAAACTGGAAGATTTACATGCATGCCGCTCAATTCTTATGTATTTACATATCTACACCTAAACTTTAATTTTAACATATATATATATTAACTTATACATGTAAAGGTATACTTCACTTTCTAGAACTCAAAGTGATATTTTTGACATATACTAATGGTTTGGGGGTATAAATGTAATAATCAAATTTTAGGTGTAAGATTTATAAATATAAAAGAAATAGGTGCTATGGATGGAAATACCCCCTTAAATTTTAGATTAAAGACTGGTGCTCCTTTCACCATAATCTTACCATTTGGTTCTCACATAAGCCCACCAAGTATCTCTCTTATATATGGTGATGCATACAAAAATAAAATAAATAATTATATTAATTTTATTGTGCAAGAAATATTCCTCTTTTTTATATTACTATGCATTAAATTTCGAAACATTAACAAAAAAAATAATAAAATAATAATAATAAAACATTTAAAAGCAAAAGTAAGTTGACTATCAAAACCATAATGACAGAATAATTATCAATATAAAAACTTAGGATGTGTTTGAAGCAACTTGTTTGTTTTTGGATAAACCGCTTATCCTGAAACGTTGCCCGTGAGCGGGCCGCAGGGTTTAGCCCGCGACCCGTGTTTAATGTAAAAACCAAAACGCGGTTTCGGATAAGCTGACGAAACACGCGAACAAAATGGTACGGCGATGTTTTAAAAACGCCGCCCACACTTATAAGCTGCCCCAAACGGGTCCTTAATAAGCAGATCGGATGGGTGCAATCCAACAATTGAGGCAAAAACAATGAAAAGCTTTTTCTTTGATCACAACCAAAAGTGGGGGAAAAACTAATGGTCCCCAAATTTAATCATTTACTAAAAATATGCTATAAGAAAAAATAATAATAATTTCAGTCCTTTTACTTCATACTTCACAACCATTCAACAAAATCACTAGTGGGACTGGCTTACATACTCTCACAATATGAACTTAAATTGGTAACAAAATATTTTCATGAGTCATTATTTAAGTCATCACAGGAGAAAAATAATGCAAAGAGGTACAAGCACAAAAAAGATTGAAAGTGGGGGCAAAAAATAAAAATAAAAAAAACAACAGACCCTTTATCACTATACAGATGAAACTAACTGAAATATACAAATTGAAATAGGAATGAGAAAGAGCAGATCAGGGAGAGGATCCTCCTAAGCTTGGCCATGGAACAACTAAGATCACCACGGGTTACTTACTATCTCCACTCTTCGACTGAGAGGAAATTCCAAGCAATCCATTAAATAGGTTTGGCAACTGCACATTCAAAGAAGCAAGGGAAAGGGCATTACATAATTTAAAATCAATGAAGCATTGTACCAATAATTATGAAAATATTCTATAATTAATGATAGAGAAAATGGTCAAAATAGTCTGATTTTTGGCATGAGGTTATTTTAGTCCCACAGTCTTAAAAGTTTTAATTTAGTCTCCAAAATTTAAAATATGGGCTGAAATAATCTCTACAAATGACTATTTTAGCCCCCAATTTAAAAAGCCTAGGGGACTATTTTGGCGCTTTAATCATTATGAAAAAGAAACAGTCTGATACATAGCTGATAAGAATGTTGCATCTAAGAAGCACATGAAAAAATCACAAGACATACTTTCTTTGGAAGCGGTCTCAAGGCTTTAACACCACCACCCTCTCCTTTCACCTCTAGAGGTTTCAAAATATCAAAGGAACACATTAAGGACTTATCTATGCTCAACAAAGCGCCGCAATTATCAAATTCTCCGCAGTAGTTGGGAGCCGAAAAGATAGTCACTAATCTCCTCTTGGCAAAAAACTCGTAACCATCCTCGACCACCTGTCAAAGGAAATAATAAGTAGCAGTCCTTTAGACGCTATTCATACAAATTAAAGATAGGAAAAGTCTGGTATGGAATGAAAGAAATCCAAGAACCTGATGAGCACGGCATATGAGATCAAGATCGTTCTTTTCTAAGAATTCTATAAGTTTATCGGCACCAAAAGTACACGAAACTCCTCTATCACTTTTTCCCCATCCTTTGATGTCTGGGTCCGGATCGGACCAAAGCAAATCACAGAGGAGACCATAATCAGGGATCTCGGAGGGCCTCTGCATGTCTCTTATTTGGTCCAAACTTGTGAGTTCAGGAGAGAGTCCGCCATGCATGCACAGTATTTTCTCTTCGATGATTGCGGCAATGGGTAAGCAATTGAAGCAATCCGTGAAGATCCTCCATAGACGAACATTGAATCGTCTCTTACATTCGTCGTAGAAGCCATAAACCCTGTTAATTTTTGCATCCTCGTGGTTTCCTCTTAAAAGAAAAATCTTGTTAGGGTACTTGATTTTGTATGCGAGGAGCAAACAAATCGTTTCCAGGCTTTGTTTTCCTCGATCAACGTAATCACCTAGGAATAGATATGTGGACGATGGAGGGAATCCGCCACATTCGAAGATTCTCAAAAGGTCAATGAATTGTCCATGAATATCACCTGCAAATCATTTTCAAAATATGAGAATTATGAAGTTTTCTGAGGATTAATAATCTATATTGCATGAGTATAGCAAAATTAACTCAAGGTTTGATGGGGTTTTTTTTTCATATTTTATAGGGGATTATATACAGAATAAATAGCAAGGACGTTACAGTATAGATTATGGAAACATCTTTAAACCAAATAAGCAACCCAGCTGTGACATTGAAGAGCATCAAGCCTAGTAAAGACTAACTGTATGGTTAAGGTGGACAGCATAATAGAACAGGGCTCTAGGACTGTGCTGAACTAAAAACCAAAGAGCTTTGATAAACAATTCACTTTGCAACTGAGTCAATTTTACTTTAGTAAATTCAGGTTGCGCCATGAGCTCACACAAAAAAGAAAAAAATTTGGGGGGGTGGGGGGGATTTTTACTTGCATACAATTCTTACATAGCTAACGGCCAATGTTTGATATTTACACTTTCAACACCTTGGTAAAAAGGTTTGTTTTCACTTTAAGAAGATGGCGATGGTGATATTTTTTATGTGATGTTAAAGGCTTCAGTGGTGGGTGTTAGATATGTAAATACATAAGAATTGTGTTGTATGTATGCAAATGCTCCCCCACCCAACAAAAGAAAAAAGAAAAAAACCATCCATGGTTTAATTCAAATCATCATTGGCTCAACGATAAACAGCTGGATTGGATATAAGATTTAGGACCACTAACCGAGTTACTAATAGTTTTGTTTGTGACAAAGAGCAGGATAGGAGATTATGTTGCCAGGTTCAGATCTATTGTGGCCTGCTTAACATGCTTTTCTTCTTGTCATTTTTTTTATCCCCACTGTGATTGTGATAAAAATAATTATAATATCATGACCATGAATAATATGTACCCTTATGAAATAATCAAGAGAGATGCAGCATTTAGAAACCCATTATATAATCACCCCCACTCCCTTCTCCACGTGTGCAGGGCATCTCACCTATTTCTGGAAAGATGCTGCACTCAAGTCTCAATCTTTTCTTAATTCATTTTAGGCTTTTACTCTGCCACAATTTCTGGTATTGATATTGTTTTCTCTTTGGATCATGATTATCCTTTCACATTCATTTGATTTTTAGCTGAAGAAACAGTAACCTCAGTGCCCTTATGATGAAGAGAGCTGCACCGGCTTACATCGTCTTTAAGGCTGGGGGGTGCATCTAAGGATATACTTAACTCTAAGGTTTTTTCTTGACTTATTATAATAAATTTTATTTTTTATGATTTTCCATGGTTTAGTAATCATATTTTTAGTTGCTAAAGGAAAGGGATGTCTTATTATAACTCACCAAGTATTGTAGATCAGGAAAGTTGTGGGTTTCTTTTATTTCTTCTTTTTATTTGTTGGATTATTTTCACCAAAGGAGTGTTTCCTTCAATTAGCTCATCTTTCTTTTTGGATGCTTAAACCTAGAAGAGTTTTTTTATATTGTAGTGATGGCAGAATACAAAATAAACAAACTCAGTTATTGTCCTTAACAATTGTGCCATATTTACTTTCTGAGATGTGCGAGTTAATATTCATCATTAAGAAGATATATAGGATATAATATAATTTAATGATTGTTTTGAGGCATAGTTCAAAATGTTGAGAATAGATAAAGATACTGAAGCACACCTTACTTCTAGACGAAGGACTTTTTTCAAGACAATCATATCCCCCAATCAATATATTTTTGAATTGATCTTAAACTAAAATTGCTCTCTTTAGGTGCTTATGTTAAAATTTTAATGTTATCTGTTATACAATACGACTCCGTCTATCATTAATTATCATTACAAATTGGTAAGACTGATACTATAATGGAGATACAAATTATTATCCCCATTATTTAAATTCTTTGACAACAATATTAAACTCTAAATGCATTTATTTTATCATGGTTGACAGCTGTGCATGTATTAGAACTCGTCGTGCCAACAAACTTAATTGCTCGAACTCATCATTCATCATAAGGCACGAACAAACATGCCCCAAAGTTGCCGAGTCTTGCCCCAAAGTTGCTCAGTTTGTGAGGGTGGTATGCATATGTACATGACCCATTAACTTATTCATTCACATTTTGCCCATTATAAAAAAATGCCTAAAATAACCACAAACATGCCCCAATGGTGCTGAGTTTGTGAGGGTAGTCTGTATGCGTATGTACATGACCCATAAACTTATTCATTCACATCTTGCCCATAATAAAAAATGCCTAAAATAACCACAGAAAATTCCACAGTATGCCAAATTTTGTATCAGTATTCATTCAAGTCATTTATCCCTAGATCACGGGTATCTCTAGATTAACAAAAAGAAGGTTGGGAATTTCAAAATCTTGCTAATCTTAATTAATGAATTCTTTCCTGAAGACCGGACAATCCAAGGTTGCTCAAATTTAAAATAGATAGGGCCTACAGAGAATGCTGGCTCTTTTTCTCAAGATTTGGGACCTAACTATTTTCCACAAGTGAATCAAAATCATTGCTCTCCTTGAACACAAAATGTTTGTATTTCAAAATGGCACAGAATTTAATTATGTATACTGTATAAAATCCATTTTTATATTTCTCACCAATAAAAAATTATAATATAAAGTTAGAATAGCCTGCCTCACCATGCCCCCCTCCATATCATATCATTTCCATAACCATTCCCTGAATTTCCACTGACATTAAATGAAGGTTAAGGATTTTTTTCACTAAAAATTCTAGATAGTCCTGTTGCAATTGGGAATCAACTTAACAACCTCAAGATCAAGCAAGTTTATATGGAAAAGCGTTACTCAATGGAAAGTGCCAACAAAGATTCATCTATAAACCTTTCAGCGTTTCTTTAAGTTGTTATCATTCGACAAAAGACCTCAAACATCCTTTTAGATCCTCCAACTATCGCCCAAAGAATTTAGAATTTACTAAGGCGAGAATGAACGATGGAACGTTGAAAAACATTTTTGAATATTAACATTAGTTAACAATATCGTTCATCTAAAAAAGAGTCACTAATTCATAATACATAAGTAAAAAAAATCCCCTAACAAGTACATAAGTTCATCCAGTGATATCATAAAATAAACACTACAGTAAAAATAGAAAACAAAAATAGATAGACCGCTACATATCAACAATAATATCTCTCCTCATGCAAACAAACTCTTTCACATCAATCGTATCAATCTAGCAAATCTTTTTCTAAAATGGTAGTTAAACAACAAGTTAATTTTATGTAAGTAAATAATTACAACTTTATTATGCATTAAATTTTTATGCAAATGCCTAACATTAATGCTCAAAAAAAATATGTTCACAAAGTAAACTTTGCATTTTTCATTTTTAATAAAATTTAATTTAATTATCTTATCAATTATATTTTTATTTTCATTTAATTTTTTTTTTATTTATTATTTTTTAGAAGTCATCTTAGAAGCACCGTCAAAATATGTTTCATTTTAAACAATAAATGCACAATAATTTTCTTTTCCATTAACGTGTACAAGTACAATAGCATCACGGCTAGTACCATAGGGGGGAATTCCTAATAGACTTAATCATTTATCTTTCATTTAACTTATATTTCATTTCTTTCAATAAATAAATTTATTCAATTTTTTTTCATTTAATACAATGCAAAGATAAAATAATTAAAACTTCAAATAGTCAAATCATTTTCATTTATCTTCATTCAACTATAAGAGTGCTTTTAACATGTATAATAAGTAAAACATTTTAAGAGAATAAAAAAATTAATTTAACCGAATAACGTAATATTTACTCATCTTAACCTTTAGGAGACTTTTGTAAATACTTATTCCTTCACTTATTTATTTTGACTATCACTTATATCCATTAAAAGTACAAGTATAAATATTTTACTTCGAGAACAATTGACTAAAATAAATAGTTAATTAATTTAGATGTTTTCTCCCGACTATATTTTAGATCAAGGTATCTTTCAAATTTAAGCACAGATTCCTAACCATAAAATTCAATGAAATTTAACTAAAACAATGTATATAAAAGCATAATCATTTACCTCTCTTTTATCTTTTCCTTTATTGCAGAATTATCAGTCTTGATCCAAATTTCTTCTATATTTCTTGAGGTTAATTGACATAAACTTACTAATATCGGAATTAACCTAAACTACAATAGAAATGTAAATTTTATTGCTTACATGCGAACGGTTACAACCAAGACTCTTACAAGAAAGAAATAAAGACAACAAACATAAAAGGGCGCCTGAGGGCGAGGGTGATGTTGTGAACACCGGTTCGACAACTCATGGAGGGGGGAAGAATAGGTGGCTTGGTATTGTGGACAAATAGGGGAGGAAGGGAGGGGGCTGGCTAAGAGAGTAGNGAAGAATAGGTGGCTTGGTATTGTGGACAAATAGGGGAGGAAGGGAGGGGGCTGGCTAAGAGAGTAGGTTGGGAGAATGAAAACAATTGGAAGGCTGGAGGATGGTTGATTTTGAGATGATGCAGTGCTTGGTACATGGTGTTGGAAGGCTGTTATGAGAAGGGGGCGAGGGCAATGGAAGGGGGGAGGGGAAGGATTGATAAGGAGGGGGAGAGAGGAGAGTTGCAGCAGGGGAGAGGGAAGGGCTCTAGCGGTAGTAAACAGGGAAGGGCTCCAGCAGGAAATTGCTGTAAACAACAAAAGCGATTTAGTGGCTGCAAGTGGGGGATATAAGATAGAAGTAGTGATGGGAAAGCAGTTTACAACAACAACGCTTGTAAGTAGAGGGGTTACGAGAATACGGGACAGCAGGAGACGGGTAGAAGTTGGGGCTTAGCAGAAAGGAGAGGTACGATTGCTTGAAAGGAGTAGTAGTCTAGCAGAGATAGGTTGGAGGGCAGCAGAACAAACTGCTGGGCTGCAGTTTCCGGTGGTCTGCAGAAAAGTACGGCGATGGCTACCGCGAGAGAAGGTTCGAGGGAGGGGAAGCCAAGGATAATCACCACCTCAAAGCNGGAGATAGGTTGGAGGGCAGCAGAACAAACTGCTGGGCTGCAGTTTCCGGTGGTCTGCAGCAAAGTACGGCGATGGCTACCGCGAGAGAAGGTTCGAGGGAGGGGAAGCCAAGGATAATCACCACCTCAAAGCAGGATACAGCCGGAGCACCACCCGTCCTCAGGTCCAACCCTAGAAAGGAAAAAGGGGGGACATTGACAACTGTCCCAACATCAATCTCACCACAACTTAGCAAAACTTGAACCCTAACACTACAAAAAGCATATAAATAGAAGATGAATAGAAGGAAAATGAAATCAGGAAGGGGGAATAATTCCTGCCCAATGAACATAAGGAGAGGGGGGTTGGTTCGGCCTCCTAGTGGAGCGAACTCTCTACGACTGAACTGGTTCAGCTCGCAAGCCCCGCAACACTTATACAATCTTAAATGAAAATCAAATTAATACATACACTATTTCAATAAAAACCCCCAAACTCACCTTACTAAAATTTATTCGACTAATCAAAGCTATTCTCCCTAGATTTTAAATTTGATTTATGCACCTTTAATTACTAATTTAAATTGATAAAATTAAAAATAAATTTATTAACATTTTAAATTAAATAAATCGAATCATTTACATAACTAAACATCTAAGGCACTATTTGTTTTGGCTTGTTGACCCAAGGTTTGAACCAAAACATAGTTTTAAGGCATTTGGCTCGTTCGCTTCCATCGCTCCGGTCTTGAACAAAGTTTCACGAATGAACTATAGCCCGAACGCGACTGCTAGCTTGCGTCCCGCAGTTACGAAATAAAAATTCATGTTATTACCTTTGTCGCATAGCTTTGCCCTCTTTTCTCCTTGTGTCTAGGCTTCACGCTCTCTCCAAAGTTCGGCCAATGGCTTCAATCAGCTCATTCGTAGCAGCTTTCGGCAGGTCATGGGGTCCGCTTGGGTGGCTGATCTTCCCCTTGGAGACAAGGCTGACAGGTCAGAGCATTGTCGTCTGTATCAACCTTTTTTGCACCGCATTTGTCGCTCAGTACTTAATCACAGCATTATGACACCTCCGCTTCAGCATTTTCATCCTCTTCGCTTGCTTGATCGTGATAATGTCTTTGTTCATCTACTACGTGTTGTTGGGGACAAAGCATTTACTACCTGCTGCTGGAGACGAAGCAAGTGCCCATCGAAGAGATCTACCAGCTATGGGAGAAGCACTGGTTCTGGAAGAAGATAATGATTGATGAGGCTTCAAAGGGGACTCGACAACCACCACCACAAGTGTAATTAACCAATACCAACTGTGGATATTGAATGAAGTAAANGGACTGTGCTGAACTAAAAACCAATGAGCTTTGATAAGCAATTCACTTTGCAACTGAGTCAATTTTACTTTAGTAAATTCAGGTTGCGCCATGAGCTCACACAAAAAAGAAAAAAATTTGGGGGGGTGGGGGGGATTTTTACTTGCATACAATTCTTACATAGCTAACGGCCAATGTTTGATATTTACACTTTCAACACCTTGGTAAAAAGGTTTGTTTTCACTTTAAGAAGATGGCAATGGTGATAGTTTTCATGTGATGTTAAAGACTTCAGTGGTGGGTGTTAGATATGTAAATACATAAGAATTGTGTTGTGTGTATGCAAATGCTCCCCCACCCAACAAAAGAAAAAAGAAAAAAACCATCCATGGTTTAATTCAAATCATCATTGGCTCAACGATAAACAGCTGAATTGGATATAAGATTTAGGACCGCTAACCGAGTTACTAATAGTTTTGTTTGTGACAAAGAGCAGAATAGGAGATTATGTTGCCAGGTTCAGATCTATTGTGGCCTGCTTAACATGCTTTTCTTCTTGTCATTTTTTTATCCCCACTGTGATGGTGATAAAAATAATTATAATATCATGACCTTGAATAATATAAGTACCCTTATGAAATAATCAAGAGAGATGCAGCATTTAGAAACCCATTATATAATCACCCCCACTACCTTATCCACGTGTGCAGGGCATCTCACCTATTTCTGGAAAGATGCTGCTCTCATGTCTCAATCTTTTCTTAATTCATTTTAGGCTTTTACTCTGCCACAATTTCTTGTATTGATATTGTTTTCTCTTTGGATCATGATTATCCTTTCACATTCATTTGATTTTTAGCTGAAGAAATAGTAACCTCAGCTCCCTTATGATGAAGAGAGCTGCACCGGCTTACATAGTCTTTAAGGCTGGGGGGTGCATCTAAGGATATACTTAACTCTAAAGTTCTTCTTGACTTATTATAATAAATTTTATTTTTATGATTTTCCATGGTTTAGAAATCATATTTTTAGTTGCTAAAGGAAAGGGATGTCTTATTATAACTCACCAAGTATTGTAGATCAGGAAAGTTGTGGGTTTCTTTTATTTCTTCTTTTTATTTGTTGGATTATTTTCACCAAAGGAGTGTTTCCTTCTATTCGCTTCTCTTTCTTTTTGGATTCTTAAACCTAGAAGAGTTTTTTTTATATTGTAGTGATGGCAGAATACAAAATAAACAAACTTAGTTATTGTCCTTAACAATTATGCCATATTTACTTTCTGAGATGTGCGAGTTAATATTCATCATTAAGAAGATATATAGGATATAATATAATTTAATGATTGTTTTGAGGCATAGTTCAAAATGTTGAAAATAGATAAAGATACTGAAGCACACCTTACTTCTACACGAAGGACTTTTTTCAAGACAAAATCATATCCACCAATCAATATATTTTTGAATTGATCCTAAACTAAAATTGCTTTCTCTTTAGGTGCTTATGTTATACAATACGACTCCGTCTATCATTAATTATCATCACAAATTGGTAAGACTGATACTATAATGGAGATACAAATTATTATCCCCATTATTTAAATTCTTTGACAACAATATTAAACTCTAAATGCATTTATTTTATCATGGTTGACAGCTGTGCATGTATTAGAACTCGTCGTGCCAGCAAACATAATTGCTCGAACTCATCATTCATCATAAGGAGCGAACAAAAATGCCCCAAAGTTGCCGAGTCTTGCCCCAATGTTGCTCAGTTTGTGAGGGTGGTATGTATATGTACATGACCCATTAACTTATTCATTCACATCTTGCCCATTATAAAAAAATGCCTAAAATAACCACAAACATGCCCCAATGTTGCTGAGTTTGTGAGGGTGGTCTGTATGTGTATGTACATGACCCATAAACTTATTCATTCACATCTTGCCCATTATAAAAAATGCCTAAAATAACCACAGAAAATTCCACAGTATGCCAAATTTTGTATCAGTATTCATTCAAGTCATTTATCCCTAGATCATGGGTATCTCTAGATTAACAAAAAAAAGGTTGGGAATTTCAAAATCTTGCTAATCTTACTTAATGAATTCTTTCCTGAAGACCGGACAATCCGAGGTTGCTCAAATTTCAAATAGATAGGGCCTACAAAGAATGCTGGCTCTTTTTCTCAAGATTTGGGACCTAACTATTTTCCACTAGTGAATCAAGATCATTGCTCTCCTTGAACACAAAATGTTTGTTTTTCAAAATGACACAGAATTTAATTATGTATACTGTATAAAATCCATTTTTATGTTTCTCACCAATAAAAAATTATAATATAAAGTCAGAATAGCCTGCATCAACATGCCCCCCTCCATATCATATCATTTCCATAACCATTCCCTGAATTTCCACTGACATTAAATGAAGGTTAAGGATTGATTCACTAAAATTCTAGATAGTCCTGTTGCAATTGGGAATCAACTTAATAACCTCAAGATCAAGCATGTTTATATGGAAAAGTGTTACTCAATGGAAAGTGCCAACAAAGATTCATTCATAAATCTTTCAACGTTTCTTTAAGTTGTTATCATTCGACAAAAGACCTCAAACATCCTTTTAGATCCTCCAACTATCGCGACCCGCCCAAAGAATTTAGAATTCACTAAGGCGAGAATGAACGATCGAACGTTGAAAGACATTTTTGAATATAAACATTAATTAACAATAACGTTCATCTAAAAAAGAGTCACTAATTCATAATATGTAAGTAAAAAAAATCCCCTAACAAGTAAATAAGATCATCCAATGATATAATAAAATAAACACTATAGTGAAAATAGAAAACAAAATAGATAGACTGCTACATATCAACAATAGTATCTCTTCTCATGCAAACAAACTCTTTCACATCAATCGTATCAATCTAGCAGATCTTTTTCTAAAATGGTAGTTAAACAACAAGTTAATTTTATGTAACTTAGTAAATAATAACAACTTTATTATGCATTAAATTTTTATGCAAATGCCTAACATGAATGCTCAAAAAAATTTTGTTCACAAAGTAAACTTTGCATTTTTCATTTTTAATAAAATTTAATTTAATTATCTTATCAATTATATTTTTATTTTCATTTAATATTTTCTTTTTTTCATTTATTATTTTTTAGAAGTCATCTTAGAAGCACCGTCAAAATATGTTTCATTTTAAACAATAAATGCACAATAATTTTCTTTTCCACTAACGTGTATGAGTACAATAGCACCACAACTAGTACCATAGGGGAAAATTCCTAATAGACTTAATCATTTATCTTTCATTTAACTTATATTTCATTTCTTTCAATAAAAAAATTCATTCAATTTTTTTTTATTTAATACAATGCAAAGATAAAATAATTAAAACTACAAATAGTCAAATCATTTTCATTTTTCATTCAACTATAAGAGTGCTTTTAACATGTATAATAAGTAAAATATTTTAAGATAATAAAAAAAATTAATTTAACTGAATAACGTAATATTTACTCATCTTAACCATTAGGAGACTTTTGTAAATACTTATTCCTTCACTTATTTATTTTGACTATCACTTATATCCATTAAAAGTACACGTATAAAGATTTTACTTCGAGAACAATTGACTAAAACATATATTAATTAATTTAGATGTTTTCTCCCGACTATATTTTAGATCAAAGTATCTTTCAAATTTAATCACAGATTCCTAACCATAAAATTCAATATATACTTGATGAAATTTAACTAAAACAATGTATATAAAAGCATAATCATTTACCTCTCTTTTATCTTTTCTTTTATTGCAGAATTATCAGTCTTGATCCAAATTTCTTCTATATTTCTTGAGGTTAATTAACATAAACTTATTAATATCGGAATTAACCTAAACTACAATAGAAATATAAATTTTATTGCTGCATGCAAACGGTTACAACCAAGACTCTTACAAGCAAGAAATAAAGACAACAAACATAAAAGGGCGCCTGAGGGCGAAAGTGATGGTGTGAACACCGGTTCGACAACTCATGGAGGGGCGAAGAATAGGTGGCTTGGTATTGTGGACAAGTAGGGGAGAAAGAGAGGGGGCTGGCTAAGAGAGTAGGTTGGGAGAATGACAACAATCGGAAGGCTGGAGGATGGTTGATTTTGAGCTGAGGCAGTGGTTGGTACATAGGGTTGGAAGGCTGTTATGAGAAATGGGCGAGGGCAATGGAGGGGGGGGGGAGGAGGGGAAGGATTGATAAGGAGGGGGAGAGAGGAGAGTTGCAGCGGAGAGAGGGAAGGGCTCTAGCGGTAGTAAACATGGAAGGGCTCCAGCAGGAAATTGTTGTAAACAAGAAAAGCGATTTAGTGGCTGCAAGTGGGGGATATAAGATAGAAGTAGTGATGGGAAAGAGGTTTACAACAACAACATTTGTAAGTAGAGGGGTAACGAGAATACGGGACAGCAGGAGACGGGTAGAAGTTGGGGCTTAGCAGAAAGGCAGGGGTACGGTTGCTTGAAAGGAGTAGCAGTCTGGCGGAGATGGGTTGGAGGGCAACAGAACAAACTGATGGGCTGCCGTTTCCGGCGGTCTATAGCAAAGTACGGCAATGGCTACCACGAGAGAAGGTTCAAGGGAGGGGAAGCCGAGGATAATCACCACCTCAAAGCAGGATATAGCTGAAGCACCACCCGTCCTCAGGTCCAACCCTAGAAAGGAAAAAGGAGTGATATTGATAACTGTCCCAAAAGTTGAACTGGCGCCTAAGCGCCATAATCCAGAGAGAACGGCGCCTAGGCGCCATATTTTAGTGTCAAAAAAAAGTCTTCGGAAATTCTTCCTTACATTATAAAATAATGTTTTTATGTCAGAAGAGTGAGTGTTAGTGTGCAGTTTGATTTAGTGTGTGAGAGAGTTTGCATAGTAAAAATTGAACCCTAATACTACAAAAAGCATATAAATAGAAGATGAATAGAAGGAAAATGAAATCAGGAAGGGGGAATAATTCCTGCCCAATGAACATAAGGAGAGGCAGGTTGGTTCAACCTCCTAGTGGAGCAAACTCTCTACGGGTGAACCGGTTCAGTTCGCAAGCCCCGCAACACTTATACAACTTTAAATGAAAATCAAATTAATACATACACTATTTCAATAAAAACCCCCAAACTAACCTTACTAAAATTTATTCGACTAATCAAATCTATTCTCCCTAGATTTTAAATTTGATTTATGCACCTTTAATTACTAATTTAAATTGATAAAATTAAAAATTAATTTATTAACATTTTAAATTAAATAAATTGAATCATTTACATAACTAAACCTCTAAGGCACTATTTGTTTTGGCTTGTTGACCCAAGGCTTGAAACAAAACATAGTTTTAAAGCATTTGGCTCATTCGCTTCCATCGCTCCGGTCCAGAACAACGTTTCACGAATGAACTATAGCCCGAACGCGCCCCGATTACGAAATAAAAATTCATGTTATTACCTCTGTCGCATAGCTTCGCCCTCTTTTCTCCTTATGTCTAGGCTTCACGCTCTTTCTAGAGTTCGGCCAATGGCTTCAATCAGCTCATTCGTAGCAGCTTTCGGCAGGTCATGGGGTCCGCTTGGGTGGCTAGTTTGAACGAGATCTTCCCCTTGGAGACAAGGCTGACAGGTCAGAGCATTCTCATCTGTAAACATTTTTTGCACCGCATTTGTCGCTCAGTACTTCATCACAGCATTATGACAACTCTGCTTCAGCATTTTAATCCTCTTCGCTTGCTTGACATCTACTACGTGTTGTTGGAGACAAAGCATCTACTACCTGCTGCTGGAGACGAAGCAGGTGCCCATCGAAGAGATCTACCAGCTATGGAAGCAGCACTGGTTCTGGAAGAAGATAATGATTGATGAGGCTACAAAGGGGACTCGACAACCACCACCACAAGTGTAATTAACCAATACCAACTGTGGATATTGAATGAAGTAAAAGCCTATGTTTTTCTTACGATGTTATGGTTTCTTATTTGAAACAATATGCTTTATAATTTGTGGATGGAATGTGTTTATGAAATACATATATTTTCTACATTGGTTATAATATTCATGTCAATGTTTTTGTGCAATATATATTGATTCTATGAAGCATATTAAGCAATTACTTTTATGAGTTCATTGTTCTTTGTAGCATAGAATTCTTTGTGTTTTATAATTAGCGAGTGAATATGGTGCAACACTATCTTATAAATAAGACATTAGTATATTGAAAGTGTTTGACCAAAGATCTTAATTGTCTTCTGATTGTTCGAAATGACAAGTTATGCCAAAGGACTTCGGTGTGTATACTAAGGAATATTACAATCATTATTCAATAGGCAACACTTTCATTACTTGTTTTTCAAACAGACAAACTATTTTTGAAACACCAACTTTTGCACAACAATTTTTCATCTGAGCTTTTCTACAGCCACAGATGAAACAAACGCATCCTAACCATTACCTTCTCATTTATTTGACTTCTCCTTCTCTCGCACTCTAGGGCTCGGATCAACCTCATCCTTCGCATAGGATGCACAGGTCGACGATGCTATCGACACACTAGGTACCTCCACTCTTCTTCTCCTTCTTCTTATTCCTTCTCGCGCATAGAAGCTCATGATGTCGTCTTCCTTCATACAAGATGCACACACCCATGACTACTCCTTTGGCTCTGATTCCTGAACACATACAACTAGGGTTCGTCTCTTCTCCTTCACGAAGTGTTTCTACTCTCAATTCTTTTTTCTTTGCCTCGCTCTCCTACTCTCAATTTTCGTTTGATGGAGTGGGCTTAAGTATAACCATAGAGACGGTTATCTTATCATTTCAATTATTCTTTTTATTTGTTTCATTATTATTATTTTTAGTTACTGTTATTACACCAATGATTTTAGATTTTTTACACTCAATTCTCCTTAAATGATATTCTCCTTCTACTATATGTATGTTCTCCTACTACTATATGTATTTTCGCCTTAAGCTTTTTATTTCAACAAGCTTGATTTTTTTGTATATTACATTTGAAAGTTAAATGTCTCACCAGACTTCGTTTATCTGCTGAAAGAAACAAGCATGGATGTAACTAGTCAATACAAACCACACTGTAACAACAACCCTCTTAAATAAGATGTAACAAAAATTTAAGGGAAACTTAGCATACCTAACACAACTTTTATGTATTTACATATCTCACACCTAAACTTTCATATGTAAATGCATAGAAATTTGGTTTAAATCTATACATGAAAATAGGTATTTTACTTTCAAAAATTTATAATAATACTATTTTTTATGATATTTAAAATTTGAGTGCGCATAAATATGAAAATTTTGGAGTGAGATATGTAGATACATAAGATTTATGTAAATGCCCCTTTAACCCTTAAATATACTTGTCACTCATGTTTTCTTTTTCTACAAGCTCAGAAGCAAGCGTGCCTTTGGGGTTGGGTCAACTACAACCACAACATGCAAAGGTTTATATGGTAGCAAGATGGTAATTAGTGCACACTTGGAATTTGGATCATGTTTCAACCACTTAATTTTAAACAAGCATGTCTCACATGAATTTGGTCTCGAAATCAACCTCGATTACCAACAAAAAAACCTTTTTTGTAAGTATATAACACAAATCAACAATTTCTATGCCACGTTAGATGTTGAGGTATATTATAAAATCAAATCTCTATCCAATCCAGAAGTATAGCCTCTCTCTCTCTCTCTCTCTCTCTCACACACACACACACACAACTCCTCTCAGTATCATTTTTTGCATGCATAATTAGATTCAATATGTTTGTCTCATTGTTAATTTAGGAATTGTTTGGGATCTTTTTTTTTTCCTTTTGTTTTTAAAAACGTGTTTGTTTGGTGTGGCTTTTGTATGTTTTAATTTTTTATTTTTAAAATAAATAAACTTGTTTTTGAAAACACTCAAAATAATTTTTAAGTGTTTTGAGTGTTTTCATAAAGAATAATATCTTATTAAAATATATCAAACATGTTTCGTTTCAAAACAAAACATAAATAAAACAAAATAAAAATAAAAAATAAAAAATAAAAAACAAAAGTGACCCCCAACGGCACCTAAGTGTCTAGATTTTATAGTCGAAGTAACTATCGTTTTCTTTTTCTTAGAAATTGTTTATTTATCCAATTATGAAAATCTCTTTATGTAAAGTAATCTCATATTCTAGATTGAAATATGCCAAGTTAATTTCTAAGCTTGACACTCAAATTTCTAGTATCTTTGATATGTTAGTGGAGACTAGATCTCAAAATGTTGGCGATATGTCAAAGAAGTATGTGGGCATCCCTGTGCAACAAGGCAATAGAAGGCAAGACCTAATGAATAAATTTACAATAGTGATATTGAAAGGACATAAAACATGATTAATAACTATCTCCCAATTTAGTATTTTCCAAAGATAGCACTTACAAATCTTATTATTCTAGTATAATAACAAATCCTTAACAAATATTTATAGTTCATTATAATTGTTTGCTCGGGTACTAGTTATGGAAGGAGGAAAGCAAAACTTGAGAGAAACATTTGAACTAAAGAAAATGCTCTACGAGCAATAGATAAACAAAAAGGCACTTTACTATAACATGGCATGCTTCCACTACCCTCCAGATATGAGCTATAGGCTATTAAATTAGAGGGGCCTTTACATGCATAACACACGGTTCTTATCTATTTACATACACCTGAACTTTCATTTTTTATTATTATAACATTCAAATCGTTTATATCACATAAAAAATATCACCATTATTAACTTCTAGAGAGAGAAACACACCTTTTAATGCATAGGTAAGGTGGCATGAATGTAAAAAAATCAAAGTTTAGGAGTTACAGATGTAAATACATAGGTATTGTGTGGAAGGTAAGTAAATCTTCCTAATATATCTAACATGCTATTATTCTATCACGTAAACTACGAGCGCAGTAGGCAGCATTAATCAGCAGTACCTACCAAGCTGGTGACCCAACAGAACAACTATAGAAAAATGACATTTTAGTCCTTGGAGTCTCAACCTCATCACCAACAGAAAACTTTTGACCATCAAGAACTACTAAAAAGGTAATCCACAACGAAGACACCGAATTCCACACAATACATTTTAGGGGCATTTACATACATACCACCCAATTCTTATGTATTTACATATCTAACACCCAAACTTCGCTATTATATTTATACCACCCAAATTTTTCATATCACATCTAAAATACCACTACTTGAACTTCTAAAAAATGTGAAATACACCTTTCCATACATATTTGAGGTCGCATATATGTAAAAATTAAAGCTTTGGTGTTGCTATATAAATAGGTAAGACTTGTATGGTATGTATGTAAATCTTCACATATTTTAACAACGGTAAGTTAAGCAGAATCCAACCAACGGGATTCATTTAAAAAATGTTATGAACTTCACAATATCGGTAGAATAATTATAAAAGAATTAAATCTTCCGAAGCATGCAGCTCAATCAATAAGTTTTGCTAATTTGCAGGACCTTTCAACCAAAGAGAAAATTGTCAATGGGCTCCATGGTTGGACAGTTTCCCAAATCAATTTCTGATAACAGTTCATGAAACAAAATTATACCTTTTTTTCTCTTAATCAATTTCATTCGTTCATATACTTCCCTATGGATAAAAAATAAGATCCAGATAAATGAGGCGATGGCAATTCAACAATTTCATGCACAACCTGTACATAGAGCTTTCCAATAAACTTGTTATCTAATCCAACACCAAGTAGATAACCCAAGACTACATTTGAAGCCAACTCCTCAGCCTCATAAAACGTTCTGCAAGCCAAATCCTAATCCAGTCCAAAAATCAAATCACAATTTCTTAGTCATAACAAGCGAAAAAGAAAAAAACAGTAAAAAATATCCCGGCAAACAACGAAGGAAACATAATGAAATTAGCCGTGCTAAAATTTTCAGGGAGAGTGTAGAAATAAAATTGGGAACTGACCGCAGATCTTGATTGGGGCTTTCAACTCGAGCAGATTTGGCTGAGAGAGGAACACCTGCTTGGCCTCGACGCAAAGCTGCCGGATCTCCAACTCCGACAGCTGGACTTGCCGAAAGCGGCCTCCCTTACCCCCGACAAGCAGCCTCTTGATGATGTCGTTCAGGATACTGGTCTCCATGGCCCCCATGGAGCTCGTAGTCATCATCATCTTGTTCTTCCCGCTTTTCTCCTACCTTGTCTCCTCTTCTTCCTCTTCTAATCAATCCCTTTCTGAAATTTCTCGTCGATATCGCCTGCTTACCGCCGGCGCACTATCTGCCGGCGGGTGAACAAGCTGCTGAGAATTTTTCCGTGCGTCTTGCCGACTTCTCTTCGGCTGCCGCNTAACTAATTTATGCATCAAATTAATGTGAAAATAATTTCACATGGTTTTCCTCTGTTCACTGAGCAAGCAGGTATTTTTATTTTATTTTTATGAATTTTCTACACAAAGATATGGATTTTTGAAGTTTAAGAGCTATTTTCTAAATTTTTTAAATATCCTGCTTATTTATTCAAACCACGGGCTGACTGGATCCTCAGATCCGTCGAAAAGCCACGCGGTGTGCTCCTATTCGACGTCGCCTTCTGACTCGGCTGCCACGCGTCCCACTGTATCGCCTCAAATGATCATCCGACTCGATCTCCGCCGTTCATTTAATACACGCGAGAATGGACAGCATCCGTTCATCGTCCCAAACGGAATGAACCCGTATCCGTCCACACTAAAACGTTAAGATCTCGGCCTAGACTTAACCAAATCACTTCGGGTTTGATCCTATGGACTCGTCTAAGTGAGACGAANTCTGGTTTCGGGCAGGAATTCAAGCTCAAAATTGAATTGTCATGGTGAATTTGAAAGGGGAAATGGATTGAAATGTACTGAGGGGCTCTTAGAGAAGCTCTCTGAGGATTTTGGGAGGCTTAGTGAAAATATTTTTTACCACACCACTATTCATGGCCGTCGGGTGGATTTTTATAGAAATTGGCCATGTGGTTGCTTGGCTGGCCAATTGAGGGGTTAGCCTCACTGCTTAGNCCGCGAGGGAAAACCGCGTGGAAATTGCTGCCGTTTGACGGCTCTGAAGACCATTTACCATGCGGAAATCATTTGTAATTTTCGGAATGCTTTTTATAGCTTTATTTTATTTAATTTTTTTCTTATAAATGAAGCTATTTTTGGGCTAATTTTAAATAAATTT
Source organism: Phalaenopsis hybrid cultivar (assembly GCA_002079205.1). NCBI lineage: Eukaryota > Viridiplantae > Streptophyta > Magnoliopsida > Asparagales > Orchidaceae > Phalaenopsis > Phalaenopsis hybrid cultivar. The sequence goes on from JXCR01003318.1 coordinate 151,476, forward strand.
CGATTTTCAAAACAAAGGTGTACAAAATTTTAAAATGCATTCAATTAAGAGGTCTAAATTTAAAATTTTATATTTACATGTGCACATGTTCACAATTTAATTTGTTAACTTTATAAAAAAAAAATCACATTCATGATAATATAACTAGATGTTTAGTATAAAGAGTGAGATTTAACATATTGTTTGATGTAAATTTTATATTTTGAAGCCACTTGAACATTTGAATAATAGGTTTTAGTAGTTAATTTGGAGATAATGTTGATTTGATGTTTGATAATTTTATAGTTACAATGCATTTTGGCATGGTAAGTGGAGCTCAACTAAATTAAGAGCTTAAAAGAATAATTAGAAGTTGTTTTTAGATTGATGGTCCGTTTGGGGGCAGCTTATACGGATCTAATAGAGACTTGAGCGAGACTTTACATAAGTATATATCATAAATTTATAATTGAATCTTCAATGAGCATATTATTGAGTCTTAATAAGTTTTTTAATAAGTTTATTCACATGTCTTAAATGATATTATCTTGATCATAAGATAAAATATATGCCAACATAATGAAGCTTTTTTATTTATAGTAAATTTATAGAAGTATTCAAGCACCACAATAAAGATTCATTTTTTGATGGATAAATCTATCAAAAAGTAATTAGAAATCATTTATAAAGTCTCATGAGAAATGAAATCTTGTGGATAGAAAAAGCCATTGAAAAATTTATCGATGGATTTCTAATTACTTATTTATTCCAATAGAAATAAAAAAATTATCAAAACAGCATAAAAATCACCAAAAAGTGAAAAGTCCCAATGAATGTTTTGCCAAAGCCGTCGATAAATTTTCTAAAAAAATATAGTTTTGGAATTGTACAAGAAAATGGTCTAATAATATAAGATGGCTCTAGACCAGACATTTGTTGAAAGATCCAAGTGAGATGAAAAAATCCAATGAAAGAAAAAATCAACCAAATGAGAGTAAATCGGCCAACGAACATGAAATCAACCTAAGAGTCAGTCAACTCAAAGAGATGACCAACTTGGATGAATGATCGACTCAGAAGAAGATTAGTCAAAGGTCGACCAACCTCAAAGCCCGACTGATGTTCAAAGACGAGTGATAGACTCGACCAAATGCTGACTAAAGAAGATCAACCAACCAGAAATTGTCAACTACATATTTGTCCTTTCATAATTATTAGTTCCCATAATAGAGGAACAATATACATAATAACGTTGATGGTTGGAATTTTATATAATAATATATGATTCATAAATCCCCTCGTATCTTTCTACTCCTGTCTTTTTTCGTTATCTTTGTACGCTTTATTTCTTAGGTGTGATTCACAGAAAAATTTGAGTTCAACATCCTAAAATGTGTGGTGAGCATGGGTTATGCTATAAACAAAAAGAGGAGTAACTCAATGAGAAGAATCACAATATCAAGAGATTGTGAATAATATGGATTGCACTCACAACTTTGTGGTCCAATAGATCAATAATCTCAATGAACACATACTAGAAGTCATCAGAGAAGCATTAAAATAAGAAGGGATAAAATTACGCCGACTGGTGATATCTCACCCTCCACAAAGGAAGACAGTGCCAAATACCGAGAGGGCACCATCAAACTTAGAAGGGGAAAAAGATGCTAATTATTCTAATAGTGCAAACAAAATAGCACTCGACCATCATATGTACGAATGAATCGAGGCACGACATCACGCACAACTGGAGAGTGTCTTCTCTATGCAAATCTCTGAGATCGAGGCATCTAGAGCGCTTCAAGATCCCGACCCTTGAGTCATATTGATTAGAATCGATCAATCACATTGCTTCTTTTGAGTCAGTAGTTAGTATGCTCAACATAAATGATGCGCTTCACAACCCCAAGCGAGTCGGACCTCTGATGGTTCAATGACTTACCACTGAGAGTGAACTCCTCATTCACAAAATTCAAGAGAATGTTCATCGTGTGATTTTCCCATGCATAAAATCCCCACAAAAGCTCTCAGGCCTCTTGCAGTTGCGCCAAGGATAGAGTGAATCCCTACAAGCTTTTGTCACCCATTTATAAAAGAGATGATGGATGTNAATTTTCCAATGCATAAAAGCCTCACAAAAGCTCTCAGGCCTCCTGCAGTTGCGCCAAGGATAGAGTGAATCCCTACAAGCTTTTGTCACCCATTTATAAAAGAGATGATGGATGTTCAAGACCTGGAGCCTACAATTGCTCATGCAACCCCCTCCCGAGGATTAGTAGAGGGAATGCTTCACTATGCATCGGGCCTGCAATGCCCTAAAACATTAGCTGAGTTGTTGGAACTCTCCAAAAATCATATATTCCGAGAGGAATATAACACTCGCCAGCCTTGAGAAGCGAGCAATCTCACTGTCACCCTCTAAAGAGAAGCTTATAAGGAGAGAGCTGAAGATTGAGAAGCATCCCTCGCCCGTCTAACATAGTTCATTTTGAGGATCTGCACCTACTTTCAAACCATCAAGTAGCAAATAGGAGAGCTCACCCTAGAGAAAGCCATGACATATACCTCAAGTGGTGAGTGAACTCGTATAAAGAGAGAAGACCACCTCCTTCATGTGAATATCCCCAGCCAACTCCTTCAATGGACAAAATAGTGGAAGCCATTCAAAATAAAGAGTACTTCATAAAGACACCCAAAATGAAGGCAAGGGGTTGCTTCTGAGACCCCAAGAAATACTATGTATACCAACATGACCACAAGCATGACGTGGAAAAGCAACGACCTATCCAAAGCCTAATTGAAGAAGAGCTAATTAAAGCTGAGAAGCTCAAAGAGTTTGTGGCACCCGGAGCTACCATCCAGTGGCAGAGAAATTCCCCAGCTGAGGAAGCATATATTGAGTCTATTTAAGCTCAAGTCATTCACATTATGAGTGTCATACCCACTATCCTTGAGTGGAAAAATATTACATCAGGACTCCTAACATAGAGCTACGTTCGGATCGGAATATTCGGCTGTGTTACAGGAATATTCCATCAGCGTTATTTGTGCAAATGATGTGTTATTCGGTATTATATGATGTTATTCGATTATTTTGCGATGTTATTGGAATATTCCATTATTTTACCTGATTTGGGGCTAAAGTGTTATTGGAATAATCCCCCACATTACTGATTTAGGGTTGTGGTATTCCAATAACATAGTGGAAATTGAAATAACACGGGGAATATGACGAGAATATTTCAATAACACCGCAAAATAATCGAATAACACCATATAATACTTGAATAACACATTATTTTTACAAATAACATAGATCAAATATTCCTGTAACACAGCTGAATATTCCAATTCAAATGTAATTCTACGTCAGGAGTCCTGATGTAATATTTTTCCTCTTTGAGGGGATGTAAGAAAATCCACTCACCATACCAGTATGAAGTGGCTTTGGAAAGAAGAAATTTTTTCAGCGACCTTACCTTCCAAGTGCGTCTCACAACACCCGTCAATCTCCTTCACATATGAAGATTTACTTGCCAAGGGCAACCCCTATAATGAAGCCATCATCATTACTACTCTCATTTCCAACTTCCAAATTGACAGTATACTCATCCATAATGGAATCTCAATGAACATCAAATTCAAGTCAATTTTTGATAAGATAGGGCTAGATTCCACCCATCTCACAGCCACCTCCAGTCCAATCTATGATTTTTTCTGAGGAAAGTATGAAATCATTGAGAACCATTGCCTTGCCTATCACCTGGAGGATGACAGGTAATTTAGAACATGTTGATAACAAGTAATTTAGAACATGGTGAAATTTATTAGTGTGACTATCCAACGATGTACAATATGATTTTTGGTTGCCCCCTTACTCAACACATTGTCAGCAATTGTGCCAACCTACCATGTGGCAGTGAAATTTATAAGTGATGATGGAGAGGTGATCACCATACTAGAAGACCTGAAGTTGTCACACGCTTATTACATATGAGCCATCAATAGCATGTATAAGAAGCCCCTCAAACATGATATCAAGCGATGGAATGACTCCGAGATCAGTGGACCATTGAAAAATTCCCCAATAAAACAAACAATACACGTAGATTTTTTTTGCTAATTGAGGATGAGCTAATTTGCTTGCTCCGATAGCATATTGGCATATTCACATGACCAAGCATAAAAATCTCTGGGGTGCCTATCATTGTCGCATGCCATCAACTGAACGCCAACTGAATTATCAGACCAACAAAATAAAGATGAGATCAACTGCAATTACCTTGGAAGGACCAATACACAAAGAAGTGCAAAAGCTATTGGAAGCTGACTATGTGCATGATATGCAATTTCCAGACCGGGTAGCCAAAATGGTCACGGTTCAGAAGGCGGATATCAAATTGAAAATGTATGTTGACTTCACTGGCTTGAATGCAACTTGCTTAAAAAATAGGATGCAAAAAATACTGCCTTCATCACAAGATAATGTGCATTTATCTACAGTTTAATGCCCTTTGGGCTAAAAAACACTGACACAACTTATCAAAGCATGATGGACGTACTACTTGCAAAATAAAGGAAAAGAATATTGAGGTGCATGTCAATAATATGCTAGTTAAGAGAAAGAACAACACATAAAAGACTTTAAAAAAAATTAAAAATTTGAGAAAATATAACATGAAACTTAACCCTCTTAAATGCACATTTGATGCTAAAACTGGGAAATTTCTTTGATAGCTCTTGACACCAAAAGGGATAAAGGAGAACCTTGAAAAAGTCCATGCTTTGATCAAAATGTCATCTCCACGAAATTTTAAATATACGTAGAAGCTAATCGGTCAAATTATAGGGATTAGATGATTCATTTCAAAATCAAGCGATAAGTGTGCAACATCCTTCAAAATCTTAACGTGAACCAAGATCTTCATATGATCAGATGAATGTGAGTCAGCCTTCCAATAGTTGAAAGACTTCTTAACTTCTCCACCCCTCCTTTAGAGCCCAAAATTGAACGAAGAACTCTCGTTCTACTTAAATGTCGAGCTTGAGGTCATAAGCTTAATTTTGATCTCACAAAAGCAAGCGAAGTAGCTTTCAGTCCATTACATCAAAGCTGAGATGCTTAGTTTGCCTCTTTCAACGTTTCTCTATTTGGAGTTTCGTTTGCATATGTTGTACTTCTTGGGGAAGGAACCTCTAGGTTATCTTTTGAGCGGGTTATATTTTTTATATAATGGGAATCTTCCTGTCATCCTTTCTAATATTTATTTTGGATGAATAGAGTTCTCTCTGGGGTTCCCTAAGAAAATTAAAAAATAAAAAAAAAGTAGCTTGACTATAATGCCTGAAATTATTAGCCCATTTTATGGTTCAGAAGTATGCTTATTTTGTACAATTGAGGTCTTCAATGCTTCATCATTTGATAGATGACTCAAAATATTATTTTAAATTATTCTTCCATGGTATCATCTCATATGTGCAACAAAATTATTAAATGTAAACAATCATTATAAGGTGAAACGAATGGTTAATTGAATAACTTCTTCTATTAGAAATCTTTATATATATATATATATATATATAT